>KZ807870.1:176240-187062 GCA_000696205.2 Oncopeltus fasciatus | reverse complement strand
TATATATATATATATAAAGCTATTTTACATCAAGTTATTTGATGAGTCAGTCAATAGCTAAAAAATGTCAAGGAGGAAGGAGTTATAACTTAGACTTTAGGACTTAAGCACTGACAAATAATGTCTGTCTGGCGTGTCAACCGCTCACTACCACGATTATCTGGATATCAGGACTGAAGATGACTTACATTGCACGTCGAAGTGTTGATATGAACGAATAAACTATTGTAAATTTTTTCATAGATTAGATTTTTTTTTCTTTTCTAAAATCCCTATTGCCGAGTCTCAGCTATTGATGATTGAACCTTTCCAATATAGAGAGACTAATTATCCATCTGTAGAGAGACTAAATTGACAAATTGTCAATATCTGCATTATAATATATAATCTACGAAAAAAATTAGAACACAATAGATATAAAAATTTATTTTCTGACATTTAGGTTCTATCATTTTCTTTTTTATTATTTATTATTGGCACCGATTAAAAATAAAACCATTAACCAATTAGCGGAGGTGAGATGAAAGAGAAAGGTAAAAATTTTATTAAATACAAACGTTAGAAAATTACAAATATTATATTTGTTGTGGTACTTAATCCCACATTAATTTTATACAATACATGCAAGGGAATTTAATAAAAAATCTAATTGTCTCAGCCAGGACTCGAACCCGGATTTTCTGCTTGCCGGGCTGTCATGTTACCATTTACACCACCGAGACTAGCCAAATAACTTATTAAATTCCCAGCACTATTGTCGAGAGTCTAAACCTTCGAGAAAGACGAAGTCTTATGCTCGAAGGAGCCAACTTGTTAGCAATTTATTAGACTCTCGTTTTTTGCTTTTAATTTATTTTTATAAATATTCTATTTGTTGTGGTATTTAATCCCACATTAAGTTTATACAATAAATGGGTAAAATTAGGCTCCCAGTCGAGTGCAGGGTATTTAATAAGTTAACTATCTAGTCTCGGTGGTGTAAATGGTTAGCACGCCGGCCCGGAAAGCAGGAGATCCAGGTTCGACTCCTGGCTAAGACAGTTTGATTTTTTATTCTATTCCCTTGCATTTATTGTTTAGAAAATTACATTTTACAGCCGTTTTTTAATTTTTTGTAATTAAAACAATTATTATATTACCATTATAAATCTTTTTTTTTATTTCCTAAATACTGAATTTAGTTTCTAAATTTAAAATAAGAGGTTTCCACCACTCGTAATTAAGTTCTTAAATTTGTTTTTAATATGCGCTTTATAAAATATAAAGATTATAAAATTACTCTTTACATCTATTTTGTTCAATTCATTGTTTTTGATACGTTAATAATAAATGGGATATTAAGACATTACATTTTGGTCAACCTCTAAAACCCCCTCTTCCCATATTTTATTTATATCGAATTATACTAAAAAAATGTTTTAAAAAAAACACAAATAATTAATTTTGTTTAATATGGTTCATTATGAAATTAATTAATTATATAAAATTGATTTTATTGAGGCAGTCAGCTGAAACAGTTCCTCTTGAAGTGAAGTCTATCGACATGAAGTATTTCTCCCCTGGAAAATACTTTATTGCCAAAGTACACACCCTGGAATTTGATATAATATTTCGATTCTTGCGCTATTTGAAAATTATTTTACAATTTCATTCGTTTACCAAGCTCAATTCTATTTTTTATTTTACGCACAATGTACTTCGATTAGGCAACATTTACCTGTTCTTGGACAATTTCCGCTAATTTTTAGCAAATAAAATAAATTATATTTATGATTAGGTATAGATATGTATTAATGAGTGTGTAAGTTTATATACTGATACAAATATTTTTTATTACTTTTTACAGTAATACCTATTATCATTTTTTTTTAAAATTATTCTCAAATTGTAGTTCATCAGTTACTCTTCTAGGCCTGAAATTTTTTAAAAATTATTATTATCTTTCAAACTTTAATCGATTAGTTACTTTTCGAGGCCAGAATTCTTAATTTTTTTTCCTGCCATTTAATGTCAATTTGTTTTAGTAATTTCTACTGCTTTTTCAAGGGACACTGTATTTTTGCAAATAAAATATTATTCTACTTAAAACTAAAATATTTAAATGTGTTTAGTCTCTGCTGCATCTCGCACAAGTCAGAAAAATGAAAATTAAAAAAAAAAAATTTAGAGTGAAATATTACTTTTATATAACGTACACTACATTTTACTCTTTATATTAAGTATATTTTTAGTCAAATTTTAAGACTAAGAAATTTAGTAATAGCACATTTGTCCTCCCCAGTCCCTGAAATGTAATTCCTATTATTTTGGGGTGTTTTACAAATAAGTTATAGATATGTAACACAATGTACTTTTGAAAACGCGCTTTCTTTCTTACAGAGCAATTTGATAATAAAATTGAGAAATTATCAAATTTTTCATTAATAAACAAACAGATGATTACCTCCAAAAAAGAACGGAACAAAATGGACCAGAAGATATCGGTGATATTTAATTTTCACATTCATTCTAAGATATTCACACATTCAATGATATTTATAAATATTTATTTGGTTGTGGTTTATTATCCAAAGTAAATTTTAAACAATTAATGAGAGGGAATAGAATAAAAAAATCTATCTGTCCTGGCTGGGACATTTTTTTATTCTATTCCCTCTCATTAATTGTTCAATGGTATTCTGCCTCAGCTAAAATGGTACTTATGGTTACACTGATAGCAGCATTACAATTACTATGACAGAGCCTCCTAAAGGTGGATTATGTCAAGCGATCTCGCGGAGCCATCTTCTGACGACTTGCACCTACCTTAGTCTGCGCTGGTCAGTTGGGTACTGGGACGGAGGGTGGCCCTGCAGTACAGCCCCTCCCTCTTGTCTCACCCCCACTCCTCCAGGCCGAGCAGCCAACTGGAGAGGACCAAATGAGGGCACACATCACAAATATGACCCCCGGCAATATAATTGCCTGTCTATCTAGTGAATTTCATAGTTTGGAAAAGAAAAAAAAAAACAAAAAAAAAACAAACGTATTATTAAACAATTAATGCGAGGGAATAGAATAAAAAATCTATCTTTCCTCGCCAGGACTCGAACCTGGATCTCCTGCTATCCGAGCCGGTATGCTAAGCCATTACACCACCGGGACGAGCTAAGGTGGTGTAATGGTTTAGCATACCGGCCCGAAAAGCAGGAGATCCAGATTCGAGTCCTGGCTTGGACAGATAGATTTTTTATTCTATTCCCTCTCATTAATTGTTTAAAATGTCTTATTCATCTTTAAAACAAGTACATGGAATCCACTATGGAATCCAGTTTCATTGTCGATTCACATCGTTAGTGGAACCATTGTGAGGGAATTCGCTGTCAGGATTCGGAACAACTAATAAACTTTTGCAAATAATAAAATTTATTCACACAGTAAAACTTAAGCCGATATACTAGTCGCTTATAAAAACGTCTGTATGAAGGTGGTATGCTAATACTCGCAACCCTGAACTCACGAAGACACATCAGGATGGTTTCGATATATCAGGAGTAATATGGGGTCCCAATAAAAAAAACTTCAAAATATCCTACTCATATTATTATAAAAAATTTTCTTATTGGTTTATTTTCAAATATATCTTTCAGAAATATCCCTGAAATTTCACGCATCTTTTTATCTGGCAAAATTGACATCACTTATTGAAACAATTTTCTGTTGCTGAAACACTTCACTTAATTTAGTGGCAATAAATAAATCCAGTCTCTATTACCTTACTTACAAAAGTTCGAACCCGACATCTAGTAGGTTATGTACAGTTGCCTCATAAAGTAGAGGAAATATGTTTATTACTTTACCCCAGGGCTTGCTCAATATGCCTTACACAACTAGACGGATATTAGCTGTTTTCACGAGANAGAATAAAAAAAAAAAAATCTATCTGTCCTCGCCAGGAAACGAACCTGGATCTCCTGCTATCCGGGCCGGTATGCTAGATTCCTGGCGAGGACAGATAGATTTTTTTTTATTCTGTTCCCTCTCATGAATTGTTTGTTTTTCTTAATTTTTATTTTTGTTTCCCCAATCATATTGTTATGAATTAATAACTTACAATATCTGCCTCCAGGAAACGTTATTTTTGTCCAAGTATTTATTTAATTTGAATCACTACTTTTAATAAATATTTTTTATGTGTTTTGTTTATTTACAGAAAAGACCTTTTGTAAAATACACTTAATGTTATTGAAGGGAACTCTGTTAGTCCAGAAAAAGTTAATTTTCTTTCTTTCAAAGAACTTAGATGGTAAAGCCTATGAGACTGTGACGGGGATGAAACATACTAAAACGGAGCCTTCATTTCAGTGAGAATAATTTGGGGAGGTTTTAAGCTGCTATTCATGAACGAATGGATCAAAATTCGATCTAATAAGGCCTACCTGCACTTAAAATATTTACGGGTGACGTCACAAGGCGTGGAAATTATAATTTATAATATACCTGAATATTTACAACATCCACACTTCCGCTTGCTCTTGGATAGGCCATAGCCGGGTGCTTTGCGCTTAGGCAGATGTTTAATAATGTACTTGACCTCAGAAGGTGTCACTGCCTTAATCTGTAAGGACATTGGTAATGGTATATCCAGTGACTCCTCAACCTCCGCGTTATTGAACAAGTTATCAGGATCTGGATAAGGAGTGAATGTTTGCTTTAGATGCTGGGCAAACATTTGGGCCTTGTCTTTGTCGGAAGAGGCCCAGGAACCATCTTTTCGACGTAAGGGGGCAGAAGGTTCATGATACTTTAGAATCCTGTTTAATATGGTTCATTATGAAATTAATTAATTATATAAAATTGATTTTATTGAGGCAGTCAGTGACAGTAGTTAGGCACCCCGAGGATTGCTATTACATCAGCGGCCAAGGAGATCGGTAGTTAGGGCCAACAGAAAATGGTTTGCAGAAACCAATGAAGACGGATAATAGAAGGTATGATAGATCGGTAGTTAGGTTATCTGTAACTGTNGTCCAGAGGGATTTGTCTCCTTTTGAGAGGCTAGACAGGTAGGCATTAAATGCCTTATTTCGTAAAGCACCTAGTTTTTGCTTTACGAGACGAGATAGCTGGTTGAACTCCCTACGATCTGAGGGATGTCTGTACCTCTGGAACAGGGCTCGAGCTTGACGCTTAGCTTGTATGAGGTTTTTAATGTAATCAGGGAGGGGTTCAGCTGAATTTACAGTGTAGCGGGCGCTGGTGGGTTTTAGTTTAGCCTTCCAAAGACGTTGCTGAATCTTAATAGTAAAGAACTGGACCCTATCATCCAGCTCTTCAGAGGTTTTAAGGAGATTCCGAGGTCAAGTGACTCTTCTAGGAGAGTTCTAAAAAGTGGCCAGTCAATGGGACCACTTATTAAGGTTGGTGTCAATTGTCTAGTGTAAGGAGGACAGGGTTGTGGTCAGAGGAAAGTTCATTTAATGTTTTTACAGAGTGATGGTAGGTGATTTTTACATGTGAAAAAATCTAGGATATCAGGAGGACGGTTTACATTGGGGTGCCAATAGCTGGGAGAGGACGGACTTAAAGTGGAGAGATTGTGAGAGGAGATAGCATTATACAGAGGACAGCCACGGGAGTTGGTCGTTCTCGTGCCCCACTGCGGATGTTTCGGATTATAATCTCTGCCAGAGAGGAAACGGGAACCTAGGGATTTAAAATGCTCTTGGAATTGGCCTGAGGTGATAGATTTGTTAGGAGGGCAATATACTGCAGAAAAGGTAATTGGGGAAGTGTAAGTATTGATGGACACTGAAGTGGATTGGAGCGAGTCTGTAGGAGTGGAAGGTATTAAATGATGAGAATAGGAAGTGCGAATAAGGAGTGCAGTTCCACCATGAGCTCGTCCGTCTGGGTTATCAGTTCGGTAAGTTGTATAGCCTGGTATGTTGAGTTTTTTATTTTTTGTTAGTCGTGTTGCAGTAAGTAAGAGTACGTCTATACATTTGTCTTCTAGAGTTAGTTTGAGTTCGTTTGTATGTGTTTGAATGCCGTTAGCATTCCAGAGGAGGACAGAAAAGGATCTAGGAGAGGAGGAGTTCATTTACTGCCAGACGAGGAAGTCATATTAGAGACTACCGTTGACAATAGATTTAAGAGAGGAGTGATAAGGGCGTGAAATTCCGAGAAAGAGGGAATTCCTTCTGACATTGAGGAAGAGGTTCTTCTTGTCTGGGCTGGTAGGTCGCCTTTGCATAGGAGTAACCGGATTCGACTTTTCTGGTTGGGGGTGGGGGGGGTCTTCGAGCTACAGGTGCTGAGTCCTGCTGTCTGGTGGGCTGGATCCGCTGCTTCAAATCTTTGTAGACCTGGCAGCCTTTATAATTGGCGGGATGGTTTTTCTGACAAAGGGCGCAAACAGCAGGTGTACTGCGAGATTTCTGACAGTCCTCTGTCAGATGTGTCCCTCCACATTTGACACATCGGGCACCATACTCACTGTATCTTTTAGTGTGACCGTATTCCTGGCGTTTGTGGCACTGAACTCTGTCTCTTCAAGGAAGGGGCTTCTCCATTCGTATTCTGCAATGGCAAAGTGAGGTTATATATATCTTGTCTGTATTGCTTGTTGGCTCGAGAACCACAAAGAACAAGGGCAACGGTGTCTTTATATGACCTTCATTACCAGGCCTGCTTGTTGTTATATTAATGGCATTTCTGACCTGAGAGCCAAGTTCAGTGAGCTCCTCTTTGATATAATCAGGATGGGTTGAGTGGTGGTGACGGATGACGACCCTGACTGCACGCTCTTCCTTTAGTTGGTAAGTGTGATGCTGGGCGTTTGTCTCTTTCAGAGAGCTCACTATACCTCTTTAGGTGTCTGGGCTATCTGACATTATTTTAGTGTCATGCTGACGATTGACACATGTGTATCTCCCGCGGCCGACTCCATCATCGAGTTGAATGTACTTTAGGCGAAAATGTTGTACGTATCTGACAAAAATGGAGGTGGTCGGGGTATACGTTAGGTGGTGTTTTCCATCTATTCTCCAGTAATGTTTTGAAGAGGCTGAAAAGAATTGACAGTTGAGAAAGGTGATAGGTTTTCATTTATATCTGTCACTTAGTTGGCGGGGGGTGCGTTGATCACTCCTTGAGAGGTGCTGGGTCGTGGTTGTAATTGGTCTCTCTCCAATGGAGTGCTACTGGCGGAATGCCGCCTCTTATTTTTAGGAGGGGTCATGGGTGCACCGCGATGTTTCCCTTTTCTCCCTCCACTAGCAATCACCTGATGATAATGATTGCCTCCCATAATACATTAATTTAATTAAAAATGAAAAAAAAAAAAAGTTGAGTGTCTGGATCAAGTCTCGAACCTGGATCGCTGAGTTGCGAGTCTCTTACGGAGCCTCCTACCCAGCAGGCTGAGTGATAAGGTCTTCCCTTACGTGCCCTGTGCTCCTTAACAGCTACAAAAATCGTTCAATGTACTCACTGTTTTGAGGTGATCCACGTGAAGCTTCGAGCTGAAACTGCACTCACATATCACTGACACTGTATGTTGAGTTTGAGATCTCAGTTCTTCCCCCAACTCGTATATTATTGTTGGAAAGACGGAGCGCTATATACAGTTGAGTACTGATCACTGGCTACACCGTTACTTGTAAATTTCTAAAAAAAACTTTTCAGCACAATGATAATGCAAGTTCATCAGAGGGTCACCAAATTACAAACTTGTTTGCCAATCACTTTTCCATTGTTTTTACTAGTCAAGATGCAAATTCAAAATTAAATAATTGTTGACTCCATTCCTTTTAAAGAATTAAAACATCTTGTTAGGTAGTCTGCTTTTATTAATTTCAAAAATATACATCAGATAGAAACCAGATTTAAAATAGTATCCAGTAATGTTGGGTGTATTACAAGGATCATATCTTGGACCCTTTTTGTTTTTGCTAATTATAAATGATATTGTACATTTATTTCTTAACTGGGAATTTTTACTTTTTGCTAACGACTTAAATTAAAAAAAAAAACAGAAAACTTCTTATTGTGATAACCTTCAGCTGACTTGAAACTAACCCCAGAACTAATGCAACTCCATTAAACTATTTAAAATGTTTCACAATTACCTTCTCACATAAGACCTCACCCGTACTACTCTGTCAAATTCCCCGAGTCAGTAGTATTTAGGAGTTACTTTAGACAGAGTTTCAAACAACATATGATTATTTTAATTAATATTTTGCTGAATACATGCAATAGTTCTCCCGATAAAATAGATTTATTAAATACTTAAAGTTATTAAGTGATCTTTTCTCTCGACTAATCAATGCTCATAAATCTCTACTTTAATCACAATTTTTATATTATAATGATTCATACTTGTTTCGGTAAATATTTCATTTTTATATATTAGTACTTACATAGTTAGCACATTAGTTCTCTATTAGTACAGAGTTATCATATTATTATATTGTTATATATATAATGTTTCATGTTGTGCCTATATTCCTGCAGTTCTTCATATTCTCCGATTTCAATGCTTTTTCTATGTTCAATATTTTTAATTAATAAGTATTTTATATATTTTGCAACTATTTCAATTCACAGTAAAATTCTTTTTAATGTTTTTTAAGCTGTTTCACTTTACATTATATAATTATACATTCCATACTATACCTTAATATTTTTATATTTAAAAAAAAAGTTTGTTCAGTTTATATAGAAAAGGGGTGGGGGATAGGAGAGTTATGGAATTCGCCCTCACACTTCTGTAGGTTAGGTTATGCTATGGTTACTAGGAAATTCGCCTAAAATCTCTGGGGCTGGAAAGTAAAAAAATAATCCTCGATGGAGGTTTGCTGAATGGGGATTAAGATATTTAATTAATTAAATTAAAATAAAACCCAGCCAACATTCTAAAGGTCCATTGATAAATCCTAAACTATTAAATATTTTATTTGGTTGTGGTATTTTATCCCACGTAAATTTTAAACAATTAATGAGAGGGAATAGAATAAAAAAAGCTATCTGTCCCAGCCAGGAATCGAACCTGGATCTCCTGCTATGCGGTGCACTTGCCAGTTATGCTACCAGGACGCGTTAGCTGTCTCATTCAATTCCCTCTACACTAGCAAGAGCCTAACCCACGAGAAAGGCGAGAACTTCGTCTTGTACTCGAAGGAGCTGACATTGTCAAGCTATTTGTCGACTCTTTGTAGAAAAGACTCTTTGTCGACGAGATGTAGAAATGTTCATTTTGTCAAAACTCCAATTAACACAGATTCATTTTTTGTTAATACAAACTTATAGTACATCAAACGTAACCCCTCATATTCGCTCAAAGGCTGGAAAAATATGAATGGGATATTACTTACCTTGTATTTTAAAGGATGTTCTTTTGCAAAATAGGAAATTAACTTATGTTCTTTGACACAGGCCATGTAAAATGGATATTGGATGATAGCCAAAAGTGATGCTTGCCAGCTGGTTAAAAATGATAAAATAGTCCCAGAGGCAAAATTGAAAAAAAAAAAATTCACTTTACTCTCAATTTTAATATTTTTTCTAAGCAAACTGCCCTGTCTTTATAAAAAAACGAGTCTCTTCTTAATTGGCATCCGATATTTGTTTATCATGTTGGACATGAAAAAAAAAATTAAAGATTAATATACAATATCACAATGATTTGAGCACTAAATATGACACTTGTTTAAAAGGAAAACGAAGCAGGGTATCCTTCCTTGTTAGTGGGGAAAAAAAAAGAAAAAGAAGAACCTAGTGAACTTCTTCACATTTGTGTGCACCAATGGAAGTTACAACTCATGGTAATTCAAACCTTAATAGCTACATTCCCTAGGTATTTACTGAAATAATTAATACTCAATAGGTGATGAGAAGCCTCAGACCATAAAAAATACTATTGCTTATAAAATAGTCCCAGTAGTAAAAACACATTTTACAACTGGCACACAAAGTAAATTGTTCATTAACTATTGATCTTACTCAAAAATGAAACAGTTCAACTGGGATAAAATAGCAAGGAAATATCATGTCAAATGAGAATGAGTACCATTTTAAAAACAAAACATCTAGTGCATGTGACATATGGCAAAAACTAAAAAATCTCATGTTAGAACATTAAAAAAACAACAATAACATTAATAAAAAAATTCAATATATTTTATTTTTGTTCTGTTACTGAATAATTACAAAGCGATATGTTGCATTATATATAATATACACATAACTTTACAATAAATAATAATAATTACAGCAAATCCTTTTTTCCCCAATGAAAACAGGAGGAACAATAATCAGGCATAGTTCAGAGGTCAAAAATTACATTTTTATGCAAAGATTAACATTTTATGATACATAAATTTACAAAAGATACTTTAAAAATAAAAATCTATCCTATTAGTTTAATTATAAAAATTAAAATTTTGAACCACTAGCTACTAGGCTGATTCCTGCCCAAATAAAAAAAAAAAAAAAAATGTAATTCACAAGAGACAATGATCACATGAATTTACTAAAAAATAGCAATTTTATTAGTTTTGAATTAAGCTTTTAAAGTTTTATTTAAAGGCATTTGGACAAATATATTAAAAATTGTCTCAATTGAAATTATTCTATGTTTATGATACATGATATATTCTCTATTTTTCTTTTAAAATAGTTGTTGGAAGCAAATTTAATACTAATGATAAATAATTAATAAATCCAAATAAGTTCCTGCAGATCTGTCAGGTTGGTTTTAAGAATAATGAATAATTCAAGACATGAAATGGTAGTGAGAAAAATAACTCATACAGTTGCAGATATTTTATTAATTAAT
>KZ807870.1:124809-136746 GCA_000696205.2 Oncopeltus fasciatus | reverse complement strand
TATATATATATTTGAAGGATGACACCTGTTTCCTTTATCTTGGGAATAAAAGAAGGCTTACTTGGAAATTAAAGAACCTTCTAGGCCTGCCACGTTCCTTCCACGAAGCTATAAAAGCAGCTCTCCAGTGGCCCTCCGAGTCCCAAGTCATGTTAACCATAACATGAAAAGACATCAGATTATGGATGTCTGGAATTTGGCATTGCCTTTGTTATTTTTTATTTAATTTAATTTTCCCAGAAATTTTAATCAGGTAAAACTAAATTCACATTCTTCTCCATCAAGTGTTTTTACAAAGACGATTAAGTTTTATTTAACCGATTTTCCTGATCACTTAAAGGAGAGGGAATTTTCCCCCAAAAAAACTATTAGAATCAGCCACTTTCATAACCTGGCCATTGTTTGTATAAAAATTCTATTTTAGCTTCAGCTTGTCAGACTTCTTCGGTCTCATCTTTGAGGGTTAGGTCCCTGCAAAGCTGAAACGAACATGATTGATACCTGTCATCAGTTTTAAAGAAAGAAAGATAAATAAATTTTACTCTGGGACATAAGTCCCCTTGAATAACAAAGAGGTCAGCAAAAAGCAGCACATCTTTCCCAAAACCACAGTAATTTATTTAATAACTTTTATAAATTGTTAACCAAATTAGCAATAAATTCTTATGAATTTTGTGGCCTTAAGTGAATTTAATAAACTCATAAACTCATAAAAAAAACAAAAAAACTTTCCCGTCATGAACATTTCAAGCGATGCCAGCGTCCAATATGTATAAATGATTGACTTGAAAATGATAACAAGAAAATTATGTTATTTAATGCCACTAAGCAATACTAGAATCATAAAGCGTGTGTAGAAAACAACCTAGCTACTAAAATACAAGATTTCATTTTAATCTCCTTATGGCGGGTTCATTTTCATGTTTAAGATAATCAATAGATTAAATATGGTTCAATTAATTATAAATGTTAAAGGGACATAAATGATGCCATATTATGTAATATATGTAATTAAAAATTAATATACCACAATTTACACATATACATTTCATAGGTAACAATATATTTCTTCAGGTAACTGGACCTAATACAATTCATAACAATAATTACAAGTACAACATTGATTCTGAGAGAGACATATTTTATTAATCCTAATTCTATTGAAATAATAATAATTAACAACTAAATGTTATTGTTTGGCTATTTTATTAGTTTTGGGAATTAATCAAATAATTATATAAACTCAAATTAAAAAAATATAAAATAAAATACAAACTTTATTTACTAATTTATTTTATATATTTTTAAACAACACTTTACATGTTAAAAAACATAAATGTTTCATCAGGAGAGTATAAATACATTAATTAAATGTGAGCAATATTATCAGATCAAATAGATAATGTTAAAGGATAATTATATTTACCATAACTTTAAGAATTCAAGAATTGCTGTTGTTTCTAGTNCCGCATCTTCAAAAACACACTGAACAGATTTTCATGAATTTCTTCATGGGTACTTGCTTTTACTATATATATATACTTTTTTTCCTTGAATGTAAATATTTCAAAATATTTATTTCTTTGGAAATTGAAGAATGTTATTTTATAAGATAAAACAAGAGAAGAACATCTAGCTTCATATGCAAGAGAATATGAAGTGCAGTAATTTGGGGGCTACCGATAGAGATGTGTTTATGCCTTCTAAATAACCGCACCTTTTATTACTACAGAGATTTTATTTATAATTTTAATTTTGTTTAACCTCTTTTACAAACACAGGACTATGGAGGGAAGGTTTAATCTAATGTCAAGTTTTTACACCAATGTTTTGGCCTAAATTTCAGGCCTTCATCAGGGCAAACATAAGGTGATTGGAGAGAGAACCCTGCTCTACAGTGACTAAATCATGACTCTTTTTGTTTATATTTTGAAATTCATAATGATCTTGAGACTGTCAAACTGTCTAGTCTATTGTGAGTTTTAGTAAAACATCATCTATCTATTGTTTTTAATAAAACATAAAAAAGAATAAATCATTGTCAAAAAATAAATTTAAATAGTGTTACTGAAATATATTTAAGTATGGTTTCAGCACGATTACCACCACTAACCAATAGCAACATGGCTCAATTGGTATATAGAAATTATAATAATTTTTTATTGATTAAAAAATAATAAATTTTTTTATTTTTCGGGATTTAAAACAGTGGGGGAAGGAAATCATCCATGATAAGTTTCAAAATATATTCAGGATATATAGTTGGCGCAAAACTAATAATTTTGATCTTATGAAACCCCATAAAACATACTAATTAATTTTTATATATTTATATTTACTTTCAAATAAGTTACTCATATAATTATTTTATCATTGAGTATATGTAAATAATTATTTACTTTATCATTTTAATTTGAGCTTTTTAACAGTTTTATGGTCCTGCTTGCATTCATAAAACAATATTATTCAAAATTATTTTTCTTGCAATGTGAAAAAAAAAACACATTTAGGAAGTATATCGCACTAAAGCTCTTTCAAAATTAAGTGAAATTATAGACTAAAATTATATTATTTTACTTGTGAAATTTTGTGTTATTATCTGTTTTATTTACAAGGCTTAGCAAGCAGCCTAAGTAATTTCCTGTCCTCAGATTGTGTCTTTCTCGAAGTCTTCTCTGGAAACTGCCTTCACTTGAGCTCCGAACTTTGATTTGTGCTTGGTTTTATCTAGAACATAAATAAATAAAAATTTGAGAAATGATTATCCTAAATAATTTATTAAAAGTTAATGGTAGGCCACTTTTTTTATTTACAATTAAAATATCAAAAGCTTTCAAAGAATTTAAGTCAGGGAAGGAAGTAAATCCATACTAAATGGAAATATCTAGAAAGCATTAAAGATTATGTGGCAAATTTAGGTAATGATATTAATTGAGGTATGTAATCCCATCGATTTTAATCCATGTTAAATTTTATAGAAAAAATTCAGAGGGAGCCAGAAAAAATAATCTCAGCCGGGAATCGAACCCAGTCTCCCACTTTCCGGGTAGGTTGTTGACCCCTACATTGTATGAGACCCGGGTTCGGTTCTCGGCTGAGGTAGTAAGGTTTTTCTTTCTGGCTCCCTCTGCATTTCTTGTATGAAGTGGCAAGTTATTTAGGACATGTGAGCAAACAGTGCAATTTCTAGGAGGTAGCGAACCGCTATCATCAATCTTAATCCATCAGTTTTGAAGGTAGCCTAAAGCTGAGCACTCAAGTCATCATTAAGACATAACAGAAAATGTTGGTAAAGCCTTTTGTAAATGTCCTAAAATAATTTGGAAAAATAATTATCACAGAATGTATTTTAAAGTCAACAATCTGCTAAAGAATCATATAGTTGTGGCCGATAGATTCACATCAAACCAGTGCTGCTACATTGCCGATTTCTGATAAATACGATAAAAATTTAAGATATTCCTCGCAATAGATGTGTAAATGAAGCAGATTTCCCATTTTTCATTAAACAAGTCCTTGTCCTGAGCCAGAAAAGACTTTGCGACTAACGCCAGGAAGGAGAGAGAGGAGCAGGTACTTTCTGAATTCCTGAATACGGTCAATACATAACAATTATATTTATAGCCTAAATTAAAAAGTCGCATATTAAGAATGTAACTTCGCAAGTTGGGAGAGACCACTAATTTTTTTAAATATAGAAACCCAATTTGGTATTTAGGCTTAATATTGCAAGCTTTTACGATAAATTTTATAAATTAAATTTATTTTTGGTTGAAATAGGATAACAGAGAGGGGGGGGGGGGTTAGAGAAGGTTTTGTAAGAGTAGGAAACAAAAGAATAACTCACGTGTTATCAATTTGACGTCAGGGTCATAGAGCTTCTTTCCAACACCCACAGAGTAGCCAACCTTGTAGATGGGTAGAGGGACCACTGTGGAGGACACAGGTACAAGAACTGTAAAATCAAGGAATAGTTATCAGCAAAATGGTGGTAAATAAAAAGCTATGTGATAATACTTATAACGTAAAGAGATGAGCATTCAGTTTTCAAACCTTTCCAGCTGTGGTTCGATAGTTCTGAGTCACTGATCTGTGACTTATCAACACAGAGAAAATGACGCGAACGTCCCCAATTCATCTGGCCGCTTCAAAATAGTACAGGAGTGACACATCAAATTTCATAATATGTGAACTTATTATACTAATAATAACCTAGCGCGCGTAATAACCTAGATGTTTATCGCCTAAACAAAAAATCATATCTATCTTATTATACTTTATAAAAATGGTATTTCAGTTTCCCTTCGAAGAAATGGGTTATTCATCTGTAAACTTTCTTCAAACCCACACCGATCCCACTTAAGGGATGGCACTATTAATACAGGTTTTTTACGCACGGGGTGTATACTGAAGCTGCATATTTGTCCTGAGTAACGATGGTAGAGATAAAATCTTTAAAATCTTCATAAGAGTTATTATCATGGCGCGAGTCAACAGATTTTCTAAATAAATGTTTTGCCCTTCCAAAGGATTCACTTTGGTATCACTTTTTTACTTCTTCCCGCATCTTCAAAAACACACTGAACAGATTTTCATGAATTTCTTCATGGGTACTTGCTTTTACAAATAAGGTTAGCCATTGCTAATTTCAAGTAACTTCTAATTTATTTATGTATTTATAGTTTTAATGGCAAATCAACCGCTATTGGATCATGCATGCCATATTATCCGTAGCTTAGAATGCAATGACAAGGCCACTAGGCTGGTGGAATTGGGTGGTCGAGAGAAGGTTTCTCTTATTGGTAAGAATCAACGAGGAAAATATTCAACGAAACATCGGAAATCTGCTGAGCTTACGATACTCTGTGGACTTTTCTTTTCTATTTCAAAGGAAATTTAACACATCTGACACTTTTATAATTTATTTATTGAATATTTAAAAAAAATGCGCCATCTTACCAATGTGACAAGCTTGATTCCCCTTGCTAAAAATCTCTGTTAGGAGATAGTCACGAATAACTTCCATGCTTCAACATTAATATACTTCCCCCCCATCTTTCAGAAAGTCATTTGAGCCAGCTTCTAATCGCCCCTTTCGGTCTACAAAAGCAAATTAGTCACTTCTAAGTTCATGTTTAATGATTAGCATAATATTTTTTACAGTTTATATAGCTCCTTTATAGACGACCTTTTTTTTTTTTTTTTTTATTATTATTTTATTCTAAAGCTTTATTATTAGATGAGCATCTCTCTTAAGAAGAATCGATGACATATGATATAGTATTTAACAGTATTTCGTTGACATATTAGCGACATGTAAACAGAGCCTGATCAGATTTAGAGCGGATGGTGACAAGCAGAAGGCGAGTGGGGGATGGAGTTAAGGCCGCGTGCAAGGCTAACAGGTTGTCCTGGGGAGCGCCTACCTGTAGGTGTCCCGGAATGGAGAGCGTATTGGTATTACATCAGGAGTGCCACAAGGCTTCAACCTGGGCCGCTTCTACTTATCATGTTTGTAGACTTTCTGCAGGCGGTTCACATTCATTATGAAAACATTTTTCTATTTTCAATTTTCTATAAGAAAAGGGAATCTGATCTCTTCAAACCTCTAAATATCATTCAAGCTGTAGGCCATGGAAGGGCTGCGAGGAAATACACATTAAGTATATTTTTATTAAGTAAATAATCTAAAGGGTTGTTATCACTACCAATGAATATAGAACTATCATACCTTCCATTATCCGTCTTCATTGGTTTTCTGCAAACCAATGAATACGGATTACAGAAGGTATGATAGTTATATTTTTATTCATCACAACATAGATGAGCAGCAAACCATTATGGCCTCACTTTAAAATGTTAATACGTATATTTATCTCCCTGCTTTCCACTATTTTAAATATAGATAAAGAAATTTTGGCATTGAAACTTTTTTTTTCTTCACAAATCGTTGGATGAGTTTGTTATTTATTAATATTAATAAGGAGACTTCAAAGATTTATTTTTAATAATATATTTTAAAAAAACAAGAAGAAAAAAACGAATACTAGAGAAGATATTTAAAAACGCTTCCTTAAAAACGAGTCTTGTATGAGTCCGCTTTTTAAAAATAGAAAAACCAAATTAGGCATTTGCATTATATCCCGCGAACGTTTGAAAACTTTCTTGATGGGTGAAATTGAATGAAAAGAATGTGGCCAGTAATTGTGTTTTTGCAAAAAAATTTAATTAGGTTAGAACTTCGAAAACAGCGAACTATTTTCACTAGTTGAAACAGTGTAAAATTTAATCTTCAAACATTTACATTTAATAACATACTTATGTAAAATACAATTGAAGGAAGGTATTTATAAATGAGATATTTAAGATTACAACTGAAAGCTTGAAGAGAATGTTACCGTAATATGTTACAGAGGCATACAAATGTTCAGAAACTTAAATGTTAGAAAATTACATTTTTCACCTATTAAAGTTTCTCTGAAATAGTCGTTGAATATAGGGAGAGCATTAAACACCCCTCCCCAATCGACTGTTTTCAGTCATTGACGAAATCCTCGTTAATAAATAAAAGAAGCATTATCAACGAATATCATTTGACTTTGTTTCAAAATTGCAAACACAAAAGCGCGCACAAACAAATACATACATAATTAACATTAGATTGATTTGTTAAATCAAATCAATCTAATGTTACTTATGTAATCTAATGTTAATTAACATTAACATTAGATGATTGTAGTTTAGGTTCGGTCAAGGTGGATCTAAAAAAATACAAATTTAACAAAAGTGTATTTTTTTTAAAGATTATCCAACGTTTCGGCCCTCTAAGGGACAGGACGTCCTCTCTCGTCTTCATGATAGGCAGGTGTGGTAAACTCTTTTAATTTTATTCAATTATTATTTTAATAAGTTGTTGCCTGCATGTTTTTAAATTATCTTACATAGCTTTCTACATTCATACTTTTGATATCACATTACATTATGGTAATTCTATATCATAATATTGTCAATTATTATTGTATTCTCATGACATTGTATTTCTACAGCCCTGAAGATGGCTTACAATCTAAGCCAAAACGTTGACAGATAATTAAATATTTTATTTAGGTTGTGGTTTTTTTTTTTATCCCACGTAAATCCCAGCTAATGAAGAGGAAATAGAGTGAGATATCTAGCCTTTCCTTGTGGTGTAAAGGTCAGCATACTAGGCCCGGATAGCAAGAGATCCAGGTTCGATTCCTGGCGAGGACGGATAGATTTTTTTATTCTGTTCCCTCTCATGAATTATTTGTTGACAGATAATCTTTAAAAAAATACACTTTTGTTAAATTTGTATTTTTTTGGATCCACCTTTTCCTAACCCCAACTAAAATCATCTAATAATAATACCTACGGTTTAACATTTATACATAATTAACATTGTTTTTATCTTCTTAAAATGGGGGGATATTTTTAGTTTCTCCAATGTAGGATTGGTGAAGATCTGTTTGAATTTTTCAGGAGTCGTGTCATGTGTACCCAAGTGAATAGTTTGATTTCCCTGTGGGGTATCTGTTACTCCTTGGAAAAAAAGAAAAAAAAAATCGTGATTAAGTGACGTCACTCCTTAGTAATGGCTTACGAATTTCACATCGTCACACTGACTCATCTCACCTCATGAGAAATTCTCCTCTGACAGCCCACAAGAAAAATGTCCTCTCTCATTATATAGAATTCTTAATAGATTTCTAGTAAATACTTGAAAAAAAGACAATTTTTCCTTTTATTACAAATAACGTCATTTGGCAGAAACCGAATGTGAATCTTGATATCTTTGAACAGATCTCCTTTAGAGAAATCATGCTATTAACGTTCGTACCATGTGGGGACTGTAGAAATACTTTAAAAGATCATTAAATTCCAACATTGGAGGAGCTAAAAATAATGACTATCAATATCATTCACACACATATGTGTATAAATAAAGAAATTAAATCTAATATTTGAGCTTCTTGATTTGCTTTTGCAAACCGTTAGATAAGTTTTTTAATGGTTGAAATGGGTCGAAAAAGGGAGAGGGAAGGGGGTAAGAGAGAAAATCAAGTATTAGATCTTAAATGCAGTTATATAAGAGAAATATACAAAATATAATGATAAAAAATTTTAATTTTTTAACATTTATAAACTACCACATTTTTATGCAATTCATATAAAAGAAAATATTAAATAATGTAACTTCGAGAGTGGTCGAGCTCTCTAATTTTTTGAAATACACCAACTGAATTCAGTAAAGTAAGTTTTATACTGTAAACAGTTGAATACCTAATTTTTAGTTAATACAGAAGGGGAGTGAGAGGAACAACATATTGAATAACCGTCAACATTATTAACATTATTAACAATAACCATATAAAAGTATNATAGGCGTGATACGTAATTTCCCAACAATTATATTATATATAATTTTTACGAAAAACGCTTATTAAGTAAGAAATAAACCAATGTAACTACTATGGGCAAATTCTTTCCCCACTCTTCCTTCCCTGCCAGTGTATAGCAATGGTTAATGGTCATTTCTTCAAACTTTTATGCTAATGTTCTCCCCGATAGGTGAGCTAAATTTCATCATTTACCATAGTTTATAGCTTACTTTAATGGAATATATATATTATACTTAGATTACGCAGCTCCTGCGTGACGGACGTTTATTGTATTTTTGTTTTGATTAAGTCATAAATTTTAATCTAAAATGTAAAATATAAAAATTAAACCAATTTAAATAATTTTATTTCCTAGCCATAATTAAAATTAAGCAGTAATTAAGAATCAATTCCACATCCACTGTGTTTTTTAACAATCCTTAGACTCTGACCCATATATCGATGTATCAACAGCAATGGATTTCGAGAGCGCTTTCGGTGCTGAAGTACGAGTCAGCTTACTACGTCAGCACTGAAGAAGCGCACTAAACAGTGACAAGTGAATCACAGTCTTAACCGGAAGGAGTGCCACAAAATGGTGGCCAAGTTTAAACGACAAATAATAATTTTTTGCTCAGCTATAATTTTAAAAAAGCTTATAAATTCCATCTTACACTAGCTTATTATATTTGTATTCAATACTTAAGATATATTTAAAAGCCGTATATTACTTTATGACTTTCTATAAAATAAAATGCAACCATGCTGCGTAACCTAAGCAGATTTTCCATGTTCCATTAGAGATAAATGAGGAAATTTAATTTACAAATCGGAGTGAAGAATGAGCATAAAACGCATGCTCACTAAAGCTAGCTCTAGACTAGCCGGGAAGGTAGAGTGGGGAAAGCGCCCACTCATCAGAGATTTTTCTTTCTTTCGTAATGTATGTTTTTTAATTTATTTTATTTTTTAAAACGTTCTTGAACATTGATATTACAAATGAAAAAATTAAAGAACACCTCTTTTATTCTTTAAATGTTTTCGCAACTCAAATAACAACCTAGATATTACGATTATAAAGTTTGGTCTTCCTCAAATCCCCCCCCCCCCTTCCATCACATTAATCGATTTCAACCAAAAACAAATAATTTTAAGGACTTACAATAGAAAGCCTAAATATCGAATTTGATTTCTTTGTTTTAAAAATTATGGAGCCCGCTCAACAATTGAAATTACATTCTTAAATATCTTTCTTAATATGTTTTTTGTTTGTTTTTTTTTTCTCGAAAAATTGTTAATGCATAAACATGTTTATAATTATTATTTTGTTCTGTATTGCAAAATAATAACGAGATTTTAAGTTTTATCTTCCACCGAACCCCCCTATTACTGTACGATTTCAGACATTAACGAACTCATCCAACAGTTTGCAAGAAGAAGCTTAGATACCTAATTTAGTCTCATTACTTAAAAAATTACGGACACTAGAGTAAAGACACACACACACACACACACAACATTGTAGGATCGTTGAAGATCTGTAGATATATTTCAAAATTGGCGTCATGGTACCGATGTGAATTGCTTGATTTTCTCATAAGAAATCCGCTAAAAACCTGTAATAGCTTTGTTATTATTAGAACTATTAAAATATTTATAAAACTTAACAGGTGGAAAATGTAAGCGGACAACATTTATAAACTTTCACGAAAAAAGTCTCCGATCCTCCATCTCCAGTCTGAGAGGAGAACTAGCTCTGCGGACCCCACCCATGAGAACTTTTACTCTTATTTACTTCCATAACTAATGGGACACGGGAAATCTGCATGAGAGTACGCAACTCCTGCGTTAAGGGACTGCATGCAAGCAGGCAGAGAGACATCAATTGGTTATAGCCGCATAAAGATAATGCTGTTGCTTTGAATATATATATATATATATCATTAAGACATAACAGAAAATGTTGGTAAAGCCTTTTGTAAATGTCCTAAAATAATTTGGAAAAATAATTATCACAGAATGTATTTTAAAGTCAACAATCTGCTAAAGAATCATATAGTTGTGGCCGATAGATTCACATCAAACCAGTGCTGCTACATTGCCGATNTTATAGTTATTTTATTAAAAAAAAAGGAATTCATATTTTAATTTCTTACTGACAGTAAGATTTTCCATTTTCAAGCAAGGGGAAACCTTTATATACCTAACACATACAAATATTCAAGCAATTTAATTTCAAATCGAACACGATCCTAAAGTTGCTTAAAAGTAATTGAAAAATATATTGAGAGTGAAATATTTAGATAAATTTTAATAATATTTATTTTATAGTCGGGTATTGTGTATTTACATATTTATTTAATTAAATTTTCCTGAAGGACTTTGTGTAATATTACTATATTTAAAAATATTTTGTTATTAGTTTAATGAATTTAACCATATGATAATTTATTGTGGTTTCTTAATTAAATTTTGGTTGGGAACGGTTCATTATATGACCGTATCCATTAATAACAAATTTTTTATTTGAATTAAAAAAAAAAAAGTTTTCATTTATTTTCAAAAGCAGGGTCACCGCGCCAAGGTAGTAGATGTCTTCAGGGGAATGAGCTAGAGGGAGAAGCCTACCAGGGCTGAGGGTGTCCTCGGCGTGCCTCTTCATGTAGACCGTCGGATGGGAGACGACGAGTCCAGAGAGGGCGAGGAGACAGACAGACAGAGAGAGTCCTCTCATCTCGGAGTTGTGCGGCAGACTGGCGAGAGGGAAAGCCTTGCGTAACGTCCCCACTAGAAAGCTGGGGTAGGGGACTGGATCGAGCCAGCTGCCTGCACTCCAGCCAAGGAGGAGATCGCTATCGGATGGAGGTTTGCTTGCTGCAAGAAGTAGGGGTGGGACTCATATAACCTCACATATAACCTTCTACAAGACTTGCCTCATAAAAGACGAAACACAGAGAAATTAAATCACGATGAGACTTATGGCGTCGGGGTACGTCACGGGATCCCTACGGGTCTCGCAATCCTGACGCTGCGGGTCCGAATCCCGTCCTGGGCTGGCCTTTATCTATAAATAAAAGCTTGTTCTGAGTCATGGATGCTTAGAATGCAATGGTAATCTATAGATAGAATTGGTAATCTATAGAATGCAATGGTAATCTATAGATAGACAGCTCCTCACTCTATCACCTTAATTGGTTAACAGAGAGGCTAACACTAAATATATATATATATCAAGTATACATATAGAAAAAGAAGCACTCGCGGCTGCGATATATAGTAATCAAGAACAGGTGGGATACAGAGTGCAGTGAACACACAAAAAGAAAAAAAAAATAACAAGGAGTAAAATTTCCGGGGATTTCTCGCCCTTCGTCAGTGTGGAGTGAAGACCAGTCTCTCTTCACTCTTCACTGATGAAGGGCGATAAGTTCCCGAAAATGTACACTCTTTGTGATTTTCTATTTCTTTTTGTGTGTTCACTGCACTCTCTATCCCACTTGTTATATATATATATATATATATATATATAATAATTAAG
>KZ807870.1:63195-80843 GCA_000696205.2 Oncopeltus fasciatus | reverse complement strand
GGTTATGAATAGCTGGATATATATATAATTCAATTCAAACCAAATTCAAAATTTAAGTTAATTTTTGCAAAACGTTGAATGAATTCCTTAAAGGCTGAAATGCTCTCCAGGAGGGTTTATGGAAAACCAAACTTTAAATTTTAAATCTCTTGTTACGAAGAAAATCTACGCAACAAAACAGGTGTCAAATGTAATTATATAAAATCTATGTTCTATAACATTAAAAGTAAAAAAAAGTAATTTAAAAAATTTTTTTTATAAATGCAATAACAAAGGGTCTGTTTAGATTACGCAGATCCTACATGACAGATCTTTATATGTATATGTATATGTGTATATATATAGATACACACACATATACTGGTGCTAATTATTTAGATAAATAATAAATTCAATGATTTTCTTTCCTCTAAATACTTAATTTTCCATTACAAAACTCAGCCATCCATCTACTCGGGGTTAAATTATCTTTGTAAATCTGTAAAATTCCTTACAATACTTGAATCTCTTACGCCAGTAGAACCATCATTAAGTTGAATTTGAAGTCTAAATCTTAATAGATTTTTAAATCTAGTTTTTTTTTTTAAATGGAACTCACGAAAAGCAGTTGTTGTTAAAGTTGTTATAGCTTGCATAGGAGAGATGAACGCCGAATCCTGCACCAACTGAATAGAAGATCTGTACTGCTGCGTCAACCCAAACCTGCAAATAGATACAAATGGGTTTATGACATTAATACTGATAAGACGCAAAATATTTCTCTCAGCCACTTGGTTTAACTTTTATCAAAATGGATTACAAGGAAACCAGAAAGAAAGAACTTATTGGGCTAGTATAATATTTGTTATACGCCATAGATAAAAAAAAAAAAATGAAATTTTACAATTTGCGTAGAAAATCTTATTAAAATATAGAAATAAATTATAAAAAGAAAGTTACAATTTAATTAAAATAGAGGTGTTAAAAGAGGCGAGCTTAAAGTCATAGGTCTTTCTATTCTGCTGCCATTTTGTAGGCCACTGCGCCAGGGACAAGTTGAAGGCGGGCCTCGAACCGAATCATAATTTTCTCGAGAGCGAAAGTATAAATTATAGGCAATAGTAACATTTGCTATTCCTTTTTGAGAAAACATTTTTAGAAAAATATTGGGAATGTGATCGTCTCCAGGAGCCTTCCGCCTTGATGTTCTCTTCTACTTATTTCCGGCTAGATATATTCCAGAGGATGTTTGTATGTCTGTATGTCTTTTATCTGCGAGACCTCTCTGGACGTCCTCCTTTACAATGCTTTACACACACATATATATANTATAAAATTAAATTTTTATTAACAATAAATATTTAACTTATTTTATTTTACAAATTGCAGGAATGGCTTTTTATTTTGAATTGAGTTCACTATCAAAGAAAAGTTTATCTAATTTAAATACATTTAATTACCTATATATAGTTTTCTTAATCTAATTAAAGAGATACTTTAATAGAATCCAGTAAATATTTTGGCAAAATTTATAATACTTTATAATTGAAGCTCTACAGTGTATTCTGTAAGATACACATGGCTTGTTAAAACATTATAAAGAAAAATTTGCCTGTTTCAGCTTCTTTACCAAGTACAGGCACATAACAGCACTATTATTCCAGTTTTAAAATCTAATAGAAGAATTTTAACTTTACTCATTTTAATAAGACCTTCATTAGTTTTATTCTTACAAGGATTTATAATCAATTTGGCTTAAATCAATGGAGATTTTAAATTACATAATTAATTTCAGAGAACTTACTAATAGAGGAGACATTTATCTAAGTTCTCTCAATACTTCCTGTATTTGCAATATAGCTGCTTGACCTTATTCAGGTCAAAACATATCACAGTTTCAACCTTAACAATAATATAACAATGAAAGTAATTTAAAAATCAAATATTTATAAAGTAAGAGGTCTAAAAATTAAATAATATTCTTTGAACGATTTAGGTAAATTAAGTAGGAGTCAATAAAATGTTCATCTAATTCAGTATTTAAAAAAAAAACACTCTCAAGCTCTTTTCCAGTTCATGTATAAACAAGTTATTTTCTGTTATACGCATTTTGAACTTATTTTACTATTAAAACAATTTTACTGTTAAAATTTATATGTCTAGACTATGAATGGGATCAGTGAGCTAAAAAGTGGCTTATTAAATAAAGAAAGATGATAATGAAATTTGGTAAACTTCTTAATATAAATGATGAAAATGATCGAGAATGCTGAATTATGTTTAGAAGTAGAGCCAGTGTCGCCATCTGAATCTGCTCACTACCTTCGTTTCTCTTATCATTTCATGTTCTTCCAAAGGAGATATGTTCAATGCAAATTTCTGTATGTTCATAAAATATGTAATTAGAAATAATAAAAATTATCTCATTTTATAAATTTCTTAATTAAAAATATTATTTAGGCAAATATTTTGAATAGAATTTTAAAAGTTTAAATTATTATTTATAGGAAAAAATATGATATAAAGAATCATAATCTCTATATGAATTGTATGAGTCCATATGTATATATGTGTGAGAGGATTCCGTTTGCCGTGAATGTATTTTTAAGATATGATGCCTTATAGTTATTAGATGATTTTAGTTGGGGTTTGGTTAAGGTAGATCCAAAAAATACAAATTTAAAAAAAAAGTGTATTTTTTAAAAAGATTATCTGCCAACGTTTAGGTTTACATTGTAAGCCATCTTCAGGGCTGCCTATCATGAAGACGAGAGAGGACAGGACGCCCTAAGTTCACATTTCCATGACTGCTTCTTTATATCATATTTCAGTCATCTTCATGATAGGCAGCCCTGAAGATGGCTTACAATGTAAGCCTAAATGTTGGCAGATAATATTTTTAAAAAATACACTTTTTTTAAAATTTGTATCTTTTGGATCTACCTTGACCGAACCCTAACTAAAATTATCTAATAATAATATCTACGGTCAAAAAACTCTCCATTTGATGCATTATTGTGTGCTGTATTATTTTACTGGTCTCATAATGTCATAACTTAATACCTGTACTACTGATGAAAAGCATGACCATTGCTTAAAATGTTTTAGTTTATTTCATGATAATGGATCTTCCAACAGTTACATTATTGTATAAATATCGTAATAATTATCAGCAATGTCAAACCTTGAGAAGGAGGGTTGCCTGATACCCATAAATTTTTTTATTACAATTTTGAACTTATTTGTAAACTTTCACACTGCATTAAAATTAATGCCAACATCAATCTGAATCAATCAATTGAATATTAATAATATTTAGTTTTTAATTAACTCATGTATGAAGAATTATAAATTAACTTTATAACATTAATAAAGTAATTTATATTGACTGTTTATACTTATTTAAGTGGGGAAAAAAAATAAAATTTATTTAATCCACATTTAAAGCAGCTTTTAGACTATGTAAATGGAAAAAAAAAATAATACAACAAATTTTGACTGATTTTATACCTCTCTTAGTGTGCCAGGTGTACGATACAGGCTCCAGAGTGCCATCCCAGGTATGGCGAGGATGGCAGTGAGTGCCATGGACCAGCCTAGTATCTCTGCCCAGGTTGGATAGTTATACACTCCATAAGACAGAGGTGTATGATCTATTAGGCCAAATATCACCACACCCTGAAAAATTATTATTCTTTTTGAATTTGAGTAAATGAGAGCAATAAAGGAAGTAGAAGATATTTATTCACAATTAACAATAAACTCCATCATTTGGAGGACAGAGGTCTTAGTAAGGCAATGTAAGGTCTTCAGCTTATTTATTGTGGTCTGTTTTCCACTTGTGGCAGCTAATATTATTTCCATTCTGTATTTATGAAATGACCTTTGTTTACACATCCCTGATAGAAAAGGGAACAACCAGTAGCGGGATGTCAGGCATAAATAATAATATATAACTCTTTATTTAAAAAAAAAAATTATTCTGAACATACATTCAATATAATTTTTGATGGGGTACATTATTGTCCTTGCTCGTCTATGCCGGGATGTAACCCGTCCTCAGAGAGGAGCCCAGGTTATCCCGCGATAGACTATCTGGCACCTATCTTCTCCTTATCTTAGGATAAGAAGGAGACTAGGCAGGGAACATAAATAATTATAACTTCAATAACTTGAAGAACATTGGCCTTAGTGAAATAGAGTGAGGACAAGTTTGGTCATTAGTGAGTGGGCTGTATTCCCACTGGTGAGAGGTAATATTTCTATGGAAGTCTTTACGAAATAATCTAAGCTCACACATGTCAGTTATATACTTCTAGAATAGCTCATTGACATGAATCACCAATTCATATTTAAAAATACTTACAATGATAAACAATGGGCTAACTATCTTCCAACACAGTCGCCAGTAAAGTCCTGGTCTGATTCCAATCATATCTTCAACGTCTTGACAAAATCTTTCCAGACCTGTATCATCAAAATTAATTTGAATACATTTTGGTTAAATCTACTTGAAACATTACTTCAAGTTCCACAGAAATGTATTTTTATAGGACATTTATTATCTTTCTTACAATTTCTGAATGTACCATTTTTTGGTTACTTGAGGACCATGTGAGAGGAAAAATGCATTCCGAAGATCTTAAAATTAATTAAGTAATTAATAGAACAATAAGGGTTCATACGTACCATAAAACCAGGAGACTGCAATTGCTTCAAAGAGGGCTGAACACAATAGAGACATCCCAGCTGCGTATGAGTCTAAAAGATGGAAGAAATATATTCCGCCCTAGAAAGAAAAAACAATTAAATAATAATGAAGATGTATTGTTGTTAACCCGTAATTGTCACCACGAGCCCAAAGGTTTGGGCACTGGACTCCTGAGACAAAGGTTCCCCGTTCAAAATTCCCAGAATACAATTAGTTTTTTCTTTCTGTATTTCTGTTTTTAATGATTCAGAGGTTCCTTGATGTGCTCCTGGGAACACCCAGCCCTAATTGAAAACTATTCGTTATCAAATGAGAAAAGTCAATAAACCAGAGCAGTTTGCTGACCACACACCTTCTAAAGTGTGCAGTGGGTTGCAAATAAACAAACCCATAGGTTTTCCCTGGGTCTCTATGGCCTGTTGCAGGACTGATTTTGGTTTTAATCCATAATCATTATTTTAGGCACGGTAAGGAACATCTAACCTCTTGAAATCAGGTCTTTGGTCCTTTCTCCTATCAGAAGTATGCATTCTGGTTCAATGGCAACAAATACTGATCAAATAGAATCTTTATTTCATTCTAACTAGCTGCTAGATCTCAATGTTAAATACATTGATATATATATATACATTTATTATGTTTGTAGAGTTTGAGTTTGACACTTGGATCTTTTTTTATTGATAGTTGGATAAATAATCATGTTTTTAGGACTCTTGCTTTGTACATTCTTTACCTGCTAGGTCTCATCCAACAGACTGAGAGAGAGAGAGGATGTGACTTGTACAGTAGTGCTTTTTGTGTTATTAAATGAGTAGATAATGAAGCGATAATTGATATTATAGGGCAAAGAGAGGCAAACTCTTCAGATCAAGAACGATTTAGTTGGAACATTTTTCTAGTAGAAATTCCAAGATGTGTGACTTAGATGCCTTGGGTAGCTCCTTATTTATCAAGGAAGAGCTCTTCCAAGTCACAAAAATTAATGTCCACTGTATCCCATGAGATATCTGTGGGTGCCCTGAAAGTGTCTGTAGAAATGAATCCACAGCTCACTTTAGCAGTATATAGCATACATCTTTTTGAGGAAATGATCCGCTTATGCTGATAGAAAACCAGAGTAATCTCCATTAACAAAGGCAAAGGCATCCTGAACATGAAGAGGCTTACAGGCTGAATGTACCAGAAACAAAAAGAAGTGCTTGTTTGTGCTAAACCCTTGAAACCTAGATTTAAAAGAGCAACAGAGGATGCTATGGCGTTTAGGGTCAAGCATATTTTCACAAAATTGATAAAAAAAAGTTAGACATTGACTACAGTTTGCGAAAAAGTATACTTGAGTGGAATAAATAAGGCTAAGTTCATTGAGTGTAATGGAATTATACATAAGGAGGATCATTGAAACATACTAAAATTGTGGGAACAAATAAAGAAAATGAATCCATATTAATTAAGTGTAATAAACAAAATAAAATATTCTTCTGAGTAGCATTGCAAGGCAGAAAGCTGTAATATAATTGTTAAAGTACTAGTATAATTTTTCAGTATGAAACTATTGAATAAAATAATTAATCAGTAGGTTGAAATAAATTGGTTGAAATGAATATAGAATTGAAGACTGCAGGTGGTGGTTATGTTGAGAAGGAGGTTTGACTTACTTGGGGTGGATAAAGAATATCTTAATTTGAAGTAGGCGATTGTATGCTAAGTGAATAAATTGAAGTATTGGCAAGGCATAATTGATTAATAAATCCCTTTCTTTCTTTCTCCCTGGGTCCAGGAGGGGCATGGCTAATTTAATTCACCATTTCAGATACAAAATCCATGGTTAAATTATTCAGAAAGACTACACAATTGATTCTTGTGTTAGCAAAAAACAATTAGAGACCAGTGGGCTTAAGATCTTAATAGTTCAAGAACTGATCAGTAGGGAGCTAGTAGTTCCTGCAGCTCCTGTCAGGTACCATCTTAAGTATCCTTAAACATGTTAAATTTCATATGTGATGAAGTTAGAACTTGAGTTGTAGGAATAGAAATACTGGTGGGCATTTTCCTTGTTTGTCAATGAACTAACTGCAGTCATTAGTGGTAGAATGAAGGACCAGCTCACAAGGAGATTAAATCAGATTATGGGGAAAGCTTTTCTTTGGATGATACAGCTGGGACTGTAGACATGGATTGACATCCTCACAATAAAGTTTAGATGATGGGTATTTTTCTAAAGTAAGAACTTCACCATCAGCATAGCAGGTTGTGACTGAACAGAGAGTTTTTTTTTTAAACACATGTAAGGCGGCTGATCGATCAACCACTTTGGAAAGCTACATTAAGATGATTGGCCAGGTTAGCCTGTATTTCTAAACCTCAGGGGATTATCAGTGAAAGTCCTAGCAAAATCTGTCCTGTAGTATCTGAAATTACCCCGGGCAGCAGGACTAACTCTGTTACTCTATAATACCCCTCTTTACCGCTCAGCTATCTGACGTTACAACCTGGTACATAGCCTGTTCTACTAGACTTCATAGGAGATAACAGTAAAAGTCCTATCAAAATCTGTTGAGTAGTATTCGAGATGACCCCAGATCAATTATTATATAGATATATAGATTACAGGACTAACTCTGTTTCTATAATCCCCTGTTTTGTCCTAAGTTTCCTGATGACACAGCCTAATAACATCTATTACTAGATAATAAATAAATTGATGTGATGTGAATGTATCAGTGAAACTTTGTCCCATCAAAATTTGTAGAGGATATTATCCCACAGTTTCATGAATTTTCAAATTACTTGTAATTTCTAACTTAACATAGCCTAGGTATGTCCAAGAGTGTACTCACCGGAGTGACATTGATGAGTGCCATGCAGAAGGAACTCCCAACTATTACCAATGTGAAAATCTCTCTGACATATTTCCTTCCAGCAAATCTTCCTCCATACTCATCAATCAACCCAGTGATGATGCACTCTAGTCCTCCCATCTGAAAGATATGAATGATTCAACAGTGAAATCTCTTTTTCAATTAATTTCCTGCTGTAAAGGACCATTCCAAGAATAGGAAAAGGTTTCACCAATTAAAACATGAGATTCTATTCATATAATATATGATAACTGGAATTGCATTTCCTACTCTCCATGCTGATAGGTTGTTGTATTAAATTAACTGCCTATAGAATTGTAATACGCTATAAATTATACAGTGATAATAATCTTATAGTCGTTTCCGAATAAATAAAGTTGTTCTTTAATATTTCTGGCAAGATAATGGATACACTTAAGTTTATAGCAACCTAGATTTGCTTGATATTTTTATGCTGATGAAAAATGTATGAAATACATTTATTCCTTTCCCACACTTAATAAACATATTCTGCTCTTATATTAGAATAATTACATCTAGTGAGTGAAGAGGTTTAAAAACATAAAATAAATATCACTTCTATGTGAATGTCAATAAATAGTATAGCAGTACAAAAATTTTCAGATGGGATATAAACGACGGATATGTTTATTCTTTTTAAAGTTTTTTTTTAGTAAAAAATATCAAAACCCCATTACTCAAAATACACCATATTCACTAGGGATTTTAACATTATTCTGCTTCGTCCAAACTTCTTACCAAAATTTCTGCCATGAAGTGTTAGTGAAACTAATATGATTTGTTTAAAAAGTAACTTGCAGGAAATCGGATAAAAACTTTTACCTATTTTAAAAATATTCCATCTAACTTATATAATTATTTATATTACATAATATAAAACAGCTGCAATCTGCAAAAGGTAAGCTGACAGAGCACTGCTCAATATTATTCGTATTGAGGATTCCGTGGATAAAAAGCAAGTAGTAGTGGCAGAATGAAACTCAGAACCCCTAGAGAGGTATAGTTTTCAGTACTTGCAAGAGCTCTCGCAAGAGTCTACAGGTAGGAAAGAATTTAAGAAGTGTAGTTGGTTAGTGCACCCACCTGGGTTCGATTCCCAGCTGAGTTAGTTGGATTTTTTCTGGCTTCCAAATGAAATGAACCAGCTATGTTGTCAGGATGGAGGTATTTTATACAACAACTGATATTATTTGTATTTTATTCAACTGATAACAATGAACTATGTCCCTCTAGAATAAGGTCTTAGGCCAAGGCCAACTGAAATTGTCAGACTGAATATGTCGACCATTTTTGCATAATGAGAGGAAAAAGCCCTCATACAGAAGCTGTTAATCTAACCATATTAATTATTTTTCATTAAAGAGGAAAACAAATTAAAGTAAATGATGAATTTTAATTTACTGAATTAAAATTGTAGAGAACAATGAACATAAAAGACGTACGCCAACTAAAATTTGCTCTAGATTGACTGGAGAGGGGGAAGCACTCAATCATAGCTAAATTTCTTCTTTAATATGCTTTTTTATGCAAAAAAGTTATATAAAATCACATTTTCACCTTAATAATTCATAAACTCAAATAACAACAGAGATCTTACATTTATACATTTTTATCTCCCTTTAAAACCCTCCTCATCCTGATCAAATTTCAACGAAAAGTGATTAATTTCAAAAACTTGCAATGAAAAGTCTAAATACCGAATTTGGTTACTATATTTTAAAATTTAAAGGCCCCGCCCAACACTATAAATCACATTCTTAAATATCTTTCTTCATATGCGTTAAAAAAGAATGTTATAAAACTACATTTTACACCAACTTTATTCATAATTTTGTTTGTTATGCTTATAATAAAGAAAATAAGACAATTTAAAATTTTGTTTGCCCCCACTCAATTTTTGTCATTAACAAACTCATCCAATGATTTGCAAAATGAAACTTAAATAGCAAATTTTGTTTTATTATTTTAAAAATTATTGACACTAAAGAGTGATCACATAATGATGAAGATATAAGGGTTTTAAATTTAGGTCAAACTTTAAACCCCCCTAATTTGTCATCAACAAACATATCCAATGGTTTGCAACATGGTTGTACACACATGTATAGTCACATATTTGAATGGACCATATTTTAGCTTCTCCAATATAGGATCGGGGAAGTGGTCCATTAAAATTTTTTGAAAGTTGAGTATGGTATCAAGTTGAATAGCTTGATTTCTCTCAGGGGAATCTGCTAATACCTGTGCCTGTGAATTTTTAGTTGAAGTCCTAGGCTTCATCTAAGCTAAAGGTCCTATATAGTGATGCATAAGAAAAAGAAGTTTTAAAAATGATTGGACCTTTCTATATAATTTTTTATTATAAATTTAATCATAAAATAATATACTTTTTAAATTCAATTAAAAGCACATTAAAAATTGGTTATGCAATTTTCCATTTTTAGGTATAAAAATTACACATGTGATTCTGTGCTCTATTTGTACTCTTTGCAACACACCCCGACAACTTTGACTGCCTCTCTTTCTGCACTTAATACTATTGCATTCCATTTTTTTTAGTTATATTCTTTAGCTAAGTAGCTACAATCAATATGAAAGTGAACTTCCACAAATGCCTGACTGGTAATGATCCATTAATATTCTGTAGTATTACTGTATTTAAAGTCAAGAAAATTCCTCGCGTCTCAAGGGAAATCTCGACTTCCATCTGAGTAGATGGGTAGATAGCTCCAGGATCTCACTCCGGGTTTTATTTATATCTTAATAGCATCCCACTTATAATATTTTATCTTTTAATTGAAGATAGTTTCATTAATTAGCTGAGAAAGCAGTGGAAAGTGACAGTTACTCACGTCAGGACCGCAAAGAGTCTTCAAGATGTCTTTGGTGGTCAAGATGCAATGGGCAGACCCGTGGTGCAGACTTTGGCACGGCGAGCTGGAGCGTGGTAGAGGAGCTTCTTCCAGTTGCCCATTTTTCACTTTGGCCTTGTTTTGAGCCTTAGCGTGCACATCATAATTTCACAGCCTAGTCCCGCCACTTATCATGATGTTGTTCAATCGAGATTGTCCTTTATTAAATTGTTACTTATTTTGGCCACACCGACCAACGACAGGGCACTCAACGATAAGGAAGCATCTTTACCTTCAAATGGTCTCCCAGAATCGAATGAAGGTGTAAGGTTGCCTCTGTCTTCTGATAAGTCCCTTGACAGCCATCATAAAGCATATTTCTCACGGCAGAAACGTTTTCCTATGCTACTGACGTTCGCGGGCTTCCTCCTACTGGCATTCTGTGTGCAATTGCACCTTGCAAATTCTCTTTATTACCTGAATGTAGTCATACGTTATTTAATGCAAGTTACATTTCTTCCAAGCATTGTTCTATACTTGGATCTAAGTATCCTTATGCTCGAGTCCTATATTTTTACATATCCGCCCTTACCCCACAGCATGCACTTTAATCAATCACTGGTAATAAACAACTGAGCCCAGAGAGGTGTTCTTGGCACTTCCAATATCCAATGCCTTTCTGTTGCCAATTAGCAAAACGATTATATATCAATAAATATGTAATGATTTACCTGGGGAAATATTTGGCTTACCTGAAGTACTCAGATGCCGGACTGTGCTCTGCTCTATCAGAAATGTTCGTTGAGTTCGAGATGACGTTCAAGAGAGTGCAGGAATTAGTGTTCCAGGTGTTGTTGCAGTAGAGCCAAGGCAATTCAGAAGAGAAACTTCCAACCAAGAAGTAGACTGCCCAACCTGGGGAACAGTATAAGGATAGTGGTAATTTAATACTAATAATTTTGGACATGTGCATTCAAAGTTAGGTTCTTTTTTAAATCTTTGATATTATTTTCAGGGCTCACATGACGGGAACATGTGGACTTCTCTAATCATAGTGTCGCAAAGAGTTAATTAAATTTTACTTTTCCTTCGTTTGATATTAATACTTATGGTTTACATCAGGACTGCAATGGAGAAAGAGAAAGGACAAAAACAAATATTAATAGCAGATAACTATATTGGTGAGCCGCGCCAGGGGTCCGTCGGTCCACTTCGTGGTGGGGCCTGGCGCCTTTGCAGGCCCAACCTCAAGTTGGTCCAGAGGGTGTGGTTGGCCTGGTACTACCAAGCACACCCTCAACCCTGGACCAGATAGCCAGCCACCTATCCTGAGGCAGAGCTGTGTGAGGAGCCAGGTGTGGCCGGGGGAGGGGTTCGAAGCCTTTCCCGGGATGATGGTCGGGACCTGAGCTTGGTGGCATGAACCTTTGACTTCTCCTATCTTCCAAGTTCCACAAGTAAAGTAGACCTTATACATTAATGCCAAATAAAGTTTACATAAGTGAAACTTACAATTATTAAATAACTTTTCATATTATATAAAGTGACTAAATAGCTGTTCCACTCCCCAAATATTTGTGTAATACATATGGTTTGTGTTTGAGTGTGGTATAAATTATAGTAATACATGTATGAGATATAATAATAAAAGATAGGTGCTGATAGCCTTAGTAGTTGAGCGCCTTAAAACTACAAAAAATCAAAACTATATTGGTGATATCTCAACATGAGGGGTTGAGATTTTGTGTTGACCAACCATCCTGGGTGACCAGGGAAATAGTGGAAGACCACCCTAACAATGGTATCACTCACGACCAAAGATATCCGATTTTCCAAGGTTTCGGCTTTTTTGTAGGTCATCATCAGGGACATGGTGGCAACGGTTAAGGTAGGAGGACACTCTCACATGAAATCACTTAAAATTTTCTCATCATGTCAACGTGCAGTGAGGATTATGGGTTTTTGTGTAGAAGATTATTAGGCCATCAGTTACGAGGGAATTAAGGAGTTATTTCTCTCTATACATTCAGTAATTTTGTGTGGGTCATCCTCAGGGCAGGGACTTAGTTGACGAGAGACTTATGACACAGTAAAGTAACTTGTTTACAATTCATTGGGCACCATATATAATACGGAAACACATCTACATGCACTTAGATGCATGTACTGTAATTAATACAGGTGAAGGGAAAGTTTGTTGGAAAATATTATTTACATTACTTTAAACTTTAGTATTTTGTTAAAGAACCACATATTTTATTTCTACAAATATTGCATTGAACCTTCCAAATGCTGTATAAGATTGAATTTTATAGTTCAATAATAATCAATAGATAATAGACTGACAGTGTAAAAAAAAAAAAAAAAATTAAAGCTTATCTCTTGTAATCATGATATTACCCACCTATGATGACATTGTAGTAGAATGACACAAAGAAAGCCACTATCACGGCACATATCCCCACTCCTGAAATATAAGAGGTGCTTATTGAATAGAAAAACAATATAGAAAATGCGTTCATGTTTTATTTGAGTAATATTTTATTTTTTAAAGAAAATTTTAAAAAATGTTGTTTATAATTAGAATTAGTATAAGTGTATTAAGATTTTTCTAATGGTAAAATTACAACTATAATTGTTGCTATTATTTTCTTGTGGAAACGGAAGTTCTAATGATGTTCTTCGAAAATTATTAAATGTCTGTTTACGATTATTTTTAAGACAAAGATGGAGCCAAAATAGGTTTTCTACATTTTCTTCTATTTTTAGTGGAGAGTTTTTGACCTTAGAGATTATTAGTAGAGGTATAATTTTTTGAGGGTTCGGTCAAGGTTCATTAAAAAAAAACACAATTTAAAAAAAAATGTGTATTTGTTATTATCTGCCGAGGTTCCGGCTTACATTGTAAGCCATCTTCAGGGCCATCATGAAGACGAGAGGTCCCCAGTTGCCCATGTCCCCTGTTGCCCATGTCCCATGTTACCACCTGCATCAAATATTCATGACTGAACTGAAGTCATGAACATTTGATGCAGGTGGCACGAAGCTTGTTTTTTTTTTTTTTATCAACCTTGACCGAATCCCAACAAATGCTTCTTCTATTTTTATTTATTTTCACTGATATTTAATGTCGTATTCTAATTTATGAGGATCAAAGGAAAAAAAAAAACAAAAAAAAANACTCATATATATATATATATGAGTGTGTGTGTGTGTGTGTGTGTGTATGTTAACCTCCCTTTCAACCACTTAGGGTCATGGAGGGAGAGGCTATCTACAAGTTACCACTCCGTTCTAAACACTCATAACTCAGGACAAGCTTTAATTTGTAAATAAAACATTGACCTGGGGGGATTCAAACCCGCAGCGCCAGGATTGTGGGACCCGAACGGATTCCATGAGCTAACCTGGCGCCCGATCGTCGCTTCAATTTCATGGGTAGTAAATCGTTCTTCGTCGAAGGAGGAGAAAGGTCCTGCTCTTTCTTCGTCGGTGATGGCTATGATGTTGTTCCCCACTTTTAGGGGAGGAACGGATGACTCGGTGTTCAAAAGCGAGTTTCTCTCCACAAGCCAAAGTCTTCATCAGGTTCCAATTCCCTGATGAAAGAGAGATACTCCTCTATCCAAACTTTGCGAAGCTCTTCTTGGTCCTTCCGATTTGAAAACTCCAATTTCCTCTTGAGCTCTGGATTCTAACGAAATGGCTTCTTCCTTTCTCACTGGAACTGAAAGTCGACTTCAACAGTTATTTCATTCGAATTTGGTAAATCCTGATCTTTTCACCTTAGAAGAAGTATTCTTTTCTCGTGAATTGGTAAGACACTTTATAAAATAGGTACAGAGAACAAGGAGGAGAGTTTAGAAAGTCTTACTAACTCGACTGGTTCGTCATCGACGATCGATCATCAAATGATGATCTCAGTGCAAACTAAGGCTGTTTGGCCTTAAAACGGTTTTCAGACACTATAAAAATGAAATAAAATATTTACAACAAAAGTAATGAAAAAAATGTATATATATATATANTCCCGCCACTTATCATGATGTTGTTCAATCGAGATTATATAAAGAGAGAGAGAGAGATAAATAACTGTGTCCGAAACTAAACAAAAATACCTAAAATATTTGTATAAAATAATGTAAATAAAGTAATTCTCCAAGTGGTCTAATTTTCTCTAAGCCTTGGCAATGGGTAGCAGCAGTAAAAATAAAATTATATAATTTAAGTTATCATTAAATAAATAATTAGTATGTGAAAAGACAAAATTCTAAACATAGGCAATATTATTTTAAAATAACATGATTGCAGTAAAAATTAAATTATAATAAGAGTGACGTCATACCCTACATTTTCTCTTAGAACTTTAATGGATTGCCAGCGATTAAGAGTAGATGAGTGTTTAATATATATTAAAATTTTCATTGATATTTTTCGATCTCTAAATTTAAAATTTGTCACAATAGTTTTAATCGCCAAAAAAAAAATTTCAAATTTCGCCTTATGGTACTAATTAAATAGTTTGATTTTTTCTACGAAAATCAGGAAAAATTAAAGTAACATGTTGAAATATTTCAAATTTTAAGAAATTTTAATAATAATGAATAATCTATTGTCTGTCTTCCGTAATAAATCGTAAAACAATAAAAGCAATTTTTATGAATTTTCTTTTTAATAGGTTTATTTATATCACATATTTTATTTTATTTGTATTTATTGATAGGAATCGTTTGAGATAACCTTGTCAATTTCAGTTGATCCAGATCAGTCACGTGTGTGATCCTTAGATCAAGTCAGGTCAACTTATTGCTCCAGAATGTCAATATTTATTTAAGCCCCTTTTTCTACCCTCGATGGACTTTCCTTAGTGTCCTCTCTCAGCTAGCTAGTAAGCAGTCAAATCTTATTTTCTATCGAGATGTATTATTTATATTTCTAGAAAACTGTATTGGTAACTAGACTTTACAAGATCTCTCATAAAGTAGAATTGCATATCTTTCCACACGCAATTTTCCAAAACAAAATTTGCTTGAATTATTTTGTCAAAGTGAATAGAGTTTTATTTATTTAGGTTTTATTTATTAAAAAGTAAAACAAAAAACAAATAGTATTTTTAGGAAAATAATCCCCCCTAGAAGGGTTTCTAGTTATGGAAGGAAAGCTAATGAAAAGCACTAAATATTTTTTAAGACATAAAATGTGGTACCTGTGTTTCCTTGAGCTTTCTCAAATCAGGTTGAAGGTAGTACTTGATGCCTGTTATCGCTCCGGGAAGCATCAGTCCACGAGCTAGAAGAATGGTAAGAACCACATAAGGCATGATGGCTGTCACCCAGACCACCTTTCCTGTGAAAGGAGAACGAGTGGATCAGGTGAGGAAACTGTGAGAGGACGAAACTTCACTGCTGGACTTGATAGTGATCAAGTCGTCAAAAGCGAAACATGCAAGTCGAAGTTAGAAAAATGAAAAAAAAAAAAAAAAATACATAGGTTATGAAAGTCCAATTTTTCACAATAGACTATAGGTCCCATCAGCCTTTGTCTTCTTTTCAGTAGAGCTCACTTCTTGATGGCTGTAGATCACTTCTTAGTGCTCTTAGTACACTTCATGACGAAAGACTCAATATCAGTACTTCTGAAAAGATGACAAAGGCTAGATAAGGGGGTCTATGATTCCGAAAGCGTTCAGTAAACAAAAATATGGTTATGAATAGCTGGATTTCTGTAATCCTTCATTTAATTCTACTTTGTTACTTAGCACAAAGAAAGAATGAAAAACAATACACCAATCATGGGCAATAATAATAGTTCTACATAGGGGTATACAAGGGTGACGGTGATGCCATCATAGTACTCCAACCACGTGAAGGGCCACAGAGAAACAGAAGTACTCTGAGGTATACAAGGGAGATGGTGGTGAGGTCAGCAGAATGCTTCACCCATCACCAATCTTAGGAAAATTTAGTTTAAAAAAAGAATATATCACCAGAGTTAAGCTCGTTCCCTGTAGTAAGTAAGGGTTAATATAGTATATATATATANTTTTTGTTTTTTAATTTTAACTCTTAATTTTTAATGTTATATATATTTTTAAAATTCTTGGTATTTGTGCACAAAGAGTATTATTACTTCCTAAGAGTTTAAACTAAACCACATATCATATGGTTATAACTATCACATATCATGTAATTATGATATAGGAGATTCTCACCCCACTATCAAGTCCAAGCATGATGAGCATAAAGAAGAAGAGGAGTGACCAGAAATGACTTCCTGGCAGGGTTGCTACTGCTTCTGGGTACACTTGAAATACCAAGCCTGGACCTGCAAAATAATATATTTTTATGCTTATTTATACATATATTTTATCTGCATATTAAGTGGAAAAATAATATATTTATTAAGTATTTATAAATATATCAATCATCCTAATTGAAAATTTGATTGTGAGTAGTAATTTTGTATATGATGAGCAGTAAAAGCAGTCAATATAGTTTGTGGAATTATCTGCTTTTAAAAACTGATTGGACTCAGGTTTAAAAGCAGATAATTTAACTACAGATTTAATGCAAAAAATTTTATTATTTTACAATAAATTGGATTTATTTATTTTAATTTGTTGGCATGATCGGTGATTTATTATAAGTTTACCTCAGAAGCATAGTCTGTAAAGCTATCCCTTCTGAAGTCTGTGATGCTGTTGTTTGTTCCACAATTGCACATGATTGCTAGGTGTGTGACAAACATAATAGCTAATTATGAAAAACATTAAGTTAGAAATGTAATAGATAAGACTTATCAGTTGAGTACATTTATTTAGCAATTTTTTGCTCTATTTATTTTTTAATTACATTTATTTTATTTTATCTAGAATGGGGGCTTTAGAAAGTTAATTAACTAATGGGTGAAAATTTTGGAAACATTGGTTAATATTAATGATTATGGTATGAGTCAGTTAGAGTCACAAATTACTCAAAGCTGTCATAAACTAATTGTTCATTTACATTAATGCTAAAGAACTTGTTAAGTAGTTGAATTATTATTAGGCATTTGATCGATTAATTTTCTGAACTGTTAATCTTTTTGAAAATGCAGGAAGGTTGTTTCTATAATTAAAAACCAAAAGCATACAATTGGAAGAGAAGCAATTCATTGCACTTTTGATAAATGGCTCTACATGTCCTTCAATTGTCCTTTAATATTGTAAAAAAAAAAAAAAATATATAT
>KZ807870.1:4065-20191 GCA_000696205.2 Oncopeltus fasciatus | reverse complement strand
TATATTTTTTATAAATATTGGAGGGGGCTTTGGTATTCGTGGGGTATCTGTGGTCTCCATGTTCTCTTCATTAGAGAGAACGTTAAATGGGTTCGCAGTAAAAAATGGCGATGTTTCTGTTAGTTGTGTTGTATTCTGGGCGATTTCTGGGGGTGGGATTGTTGGTGGTGATGGAGGTCTATTTATGTTAGAGGGTTGGCTATTCTCATCGGTATTTTCACTCATGTTGGTGGCTGAATATGACTTCGTGACTCTGTTATTATTCTCGTGTTTGGGCTTGTTTTGGGGGGGCGACATTTGAGAGCCTCCCGCTGAATGAGGGCGCTTTCCTTTCTTCGCTATTTTTTGGTGATGGTAAGCATCACTCATTACGTAAATATAATATTTAAAAAAAACAAAAACAACAGTAAATATAAATATTTACTGCTCTTTATCGCTAAGCCGGGGGACCAAGCAGAGATTACTTAATCTGCTTAGCCGATAGTGTAAGCCGGCCGATAAGAGCCGGCTGGCTGGGAGCTGGAGGGGACGCACCTGACCAAGCACGTCTGCCTAACATGCCCCTCGCTACTAAAAAGAAATGAGTATTTAACTCACTTGCTGTGGGCTTGTTCCTCGGTGAAATTCCTCGAAACTTTGTCAACGTCTTCAGGCTGGATACATCTTTAACTGTGGCCAGTTTGGTAACAACTGAACACTTTTAATCACTTCAAAAGAAACAATTGCAGAGAGCTAACAAAACAAGTCCTCTCTCTACAATGGCTGCTGTCGAAAGCATGAACATTTTTATGTTGGAATTTTATAAAAATTGAAAAGCCTTATTTTGTGTGTGTGTGTCAGTAATCATTATTATTTCTTAATGAAAATGTACAAGTTTTCATACTTAGAAATGATAATGGAAAATTTAAACTTATTATCTATCGATGACAAGCATACATAGCGTTAATTAAATAAATTAAAGCCATACAAGTGGACATATATTAAGATAAAGAAACACACACGCACACACAAAAAAAATAATACATAGAAAAAAAATTATTGTCAAGAAAAGAAGTATTATATTATTCTTTATTTGTTAAGGAAAGAAATTTTGATTTCATATGAGTTAATGTTGTAGCGGGTCTAGAAAACCAACATTGCCGACACATTTCCGACACATAGTGGACGGATATCTCACATGTGTAGGAACAATGGAAATCTGCTCATATATCGGAGTTCCAGCTCAACCCTCACACTCAACTCCGGGACAACTGGAGTTAACATGACCAAAATTTGGTAAAATTACCTTTGCTCTCGTTGTTCCTTCTGGCGTGTAAGAGCAAATTAGTCATTAAATATACCATTTCCATCTCTAATAAAACTTAGGAAATCAGATTTTTTTATATATTAATATAGGTAAAAATTATGTGCTGTTATTACTCATGGAATATTATCATATATCGAGCTAATGACTAAGTGAAAGTTTGACTGCTCTCCAAAAAGAAGATAGATTTGGAAGTTAGTTCACCTGGTCTGCGGCTACAAAAATAAACTTATTAACTTCAAAGTTTTTTATTAAAAGTCTTTACATGATGGACGTCTTGGAAAAAAGAAGAAGAAGAAGAAGAGAATGAGTAAGCTTACTTAGGGTTGAGTTAATTAAGTATGACTGGGTAAGTTGTTACTTTCCCTGGAGTAGTCAGCCCTCTAACGAGATTTAATTTCAGCCTGCCACTAAAATACTCTTAAATCTTACAATTTGGTGGGGCCTCAGATAGTGTATGAGGGTGTGTGTGTGTGTTTATATATGTGTATATATATATATATATATATATATGTATATATATATATATATATATATATGTATGTATGTATAGAAGAGAGAGAGTCTATGGACGTATCATTGTACTTTATACTATCATTATATTAGAAAACTCCTTAGAAATAATTATGACAAATTTTTACCTGTTATTATGAATGATTGAATATAAATTTTGAATGAATAATCAAATATTTATATCCTATAACTTTATTATGAAATAAAGCCTGTAAAAGAATATATATATAAGATTTGAGGCTATGTGGGAGATTTTCTAATATTTTCTTTATTAATGGTCGATGGCTGAATTCAGACGAAACGGAGGGAGGTTTTAAAGGGTTGCTTGGCCGTGAAGTATTATATGTGAGAAATTAGTCAGGTTTTCGGCCAGGATGAGAAAAATAAAGTACTCCACTCCAAAATTATTGGGTAATTATTTTATTTTATTACTGCCAACGTTCTAACTTGTTAGTCATCATCAGGGCGATAGTGATATCTGGAGAGATCTCCGAGGGAGGTTTAAGTCCACTTCCCAGTCTGCGAACATTATCGCCCTGACAATGACGTAGAAGTCATGTAGAAATTTTGGCAATAATGAAATAAAATAATTACCGAATCTTTTTTAAAAGGTAATTTCATCCTTATTTGCGTTATGCCAGTAAATAACAGGTGAAGAATTCCTTTTTTTAAAGCTTGTATTGTACAACAAATGCCATAAAAAGTCAGCCAAGCAGCATGATTTATTAATAAGAGCATAAATAAGAACAAAAGACTAATTATATTTAAACCCTATTACATGTGAGTACAAGGTGAGACCTCTAAATCTATCTCTTTGCTTTGAAGAGTAAATATATATAACAAGAACATTACATCACGATGGGAGTTCCTCAGGGAAGTGTGCTCGGACCCATTCTCTATATATGGTACTATACACTTCCGACATAAAAACGACAGTAGACATACACTCTCGTACCTCTGTCGATGATACGGCCAACATGGCGTCAGATCCTAATACCACGGTTGCCATTATTTCCCTCAATAACACCGAACCACATTTTTGCTTGGTGTAAGAAGAGGCGTACAAAAAATGAATGAAAGAAGTGTGTTCACGTCACATTCACTGGAAGCAACAAGCCTCCGCTTAATATATCCCACAACGAAATTCCTATTCCCCAATCCAACTCTGTAGGATACCTCGGTTTCTACTTGGACTCAAGACCTACTTGGAAAGAACACATAAGGCAAAAGAGACGAGACCTAAACAGACGCTACGGACAATTATATAGACTACCCGGACGAATTTATACAGCAAGCTAACGATCTACAAAACAATTCTCAAACCTATTTGGACATACGTTATAGAACTCTGGAGAACAGCTAAATCTGCAAAAGTATTTTTATGAAAAACGCTTATTAAGGAAAACATTTACGAATATAACTAGGATGGAGATTACTTCTCGTTTTCTTTCTTTCCGGCCAGTCTAGAGCCAGATTTAGTGGTCCAAGTCTTGAAAGATATTAGTTTTCTTTTCTTTTCTTTTTTTTGTTTCTTTTACATGAGTAATTAGAAAACAGTATGTTCGTAACTGGTTTCGCCACAAAACTTTTATTCCCAAAACGAATTAATTAATGTGCGTAATAGAAGGTACGCTTTACTTAATTAATAGTCTAAATTGACACCATAACGACCAAAATTCGTTTCTTCTAGGTTAGAATTTACTAGAACTTTTGTACACATGCACCGAAATCTACTTGCGTCACTCACTGGAGGAACGAAATACAATATGTATTTAAATACACATACTGTTCAATTAAATTTAACGAATTGTCGTCAGTGTGTGAGGGGTGAGTTGTACTCAAGTTCCCAACCCCTATACCCCTCCTGAATCCCTCCCCTAGTCAAACTTCCAGCTACCCGATAATTAAACTGGACCGGAATAGCACTTCTCTCGAATGCGGGTATGGCAAAGTTTCATCTTCTCTCTCGCGAATTTTTTTTTTTTTTTAGTTAAATTTATTTTAAATTACTTTCAAGTTCGGAAAAGATCTAATTAAAAAAGTAAAATTTGAAAATTTAACAGTCAAATTCTTTCAAAAAGTTAATTATGATAACTCCGAAGTACTTCCTGATTTCCCTTAAAAAATTTTTTTAATTACTTAATTTCTTCACATTAGTTCTTCACAAAAAAAATATATATATAAATAAAGAAAAAATAAAAATGACCTCTGTTCACGCAGGAGCTGTTATACTATGTGATTTTTTCAGTTATGTGGTTGATGAATTTTATATTTGAATTTTGTGGAAATGTGTTGGTATATTTATTTACCGTCAAGTTTTATGAAGAGAGGATTATCAAGATTTTGGTCATGGTAGTTGAAGAAGTAAAAACTAATTTGTCACCAAAAAAATTTTTATTGTAGCCAACGTTTCGGCTTGAATTTCAGGCCTTCATTAGGGCTGAATATAAAAGAGAAACATACAAAAGTATAGAAAAATATAGAAACATGTCTGTATATTTTATTTCATAATCTAAAAAAGAATAAATAAATGAAAATATAAATTTAAAAAAACTAGTTGTAATCGACTATATAATAATATAACTGGCTATTGAACTTATTGGAGAGAAAAAAAAATATTTATAATATTCAAAGAAAATATTAATTTATAATATCGTGGTCACGAGTGCTTCATTTTCTGTATGTGTGTATTTCTACTACCTGGTAATACCTGGTGATACTTCCTGGTAATACCTGATAAAAAACCTGGTAATACCTGGTTAACCCTTATAAAAGGGCTACTTGTGTCGAGCAGAGTGGCCCTGAAGAGAAATATCACTGACCATTCATAGTTATTCTAAATTTTATGAAATGTCTCTCTCCTTATACACCCCCTCGCCTTTTAGTTAGTCGAGGGAGTTAGCTAGCCCTTTCTCCTCTGAAGGTAATCTGTACCATCCCCTAGACTAACTGAGTTATTGTCAGCGGGCAAGGCTGGCGACTCCTAACTGTCACAGTGCTAGTGCTTCAGAGCGAAGTGCCTGGCTAGAGGAAGCTCTGCTGTAATGTGGGTGGGTCATGGTAACCCATCAATATAAATAAATAAATAAGTAAATATATATATGTGTGTGTGTGTGGAAAGGTGGGAGAAATAGTATAGGAGAACACACAGGAAGAAAAAATAACAATGAGTAATAAATTTTCGAGGAGACTTCTCGCCCTTCGTCAGTGGGAAGGGAAGAGATTCTCACTTTTCACTGCCGAAGAGCTATATTTATATAATTAATTGTTAATTCGGGATTTCGGTCTAATAATTTTGTACAACAATCTAGTCTAGGAAAATATTTCGAGAATACATTTTCCCTTCATCAGTACTGAAAATACACATCAACAACTTACAATTTTGAATGATTACTGTGTTTAAAATTAATAAAACTATTAATTAACATTACTGACTATTTGACACATTTAAGTAATTAAATTTTTTTAAATTTAATTATTGTAATTATTTTGAACTTTGAAAAGTCTTGTACAACTGCACATCAATATATAACCTAACAAATGTAACCTGCCCTCTATATTAATATAATCATAGTCAGTTAAATAATATTTTCAATAAATACAGATATATTCATATTTCATAAACTAATTATAATACATTAAGAGATCTATTTGTTAAAATGTAAACAAATAATAAACTATCAAATTATTTAAATGAACTAATGAACTGGTAACTAAATGTGTAATAATGCACATAATATCTAAATATAAATATAATTAATTTGAATCGTACTGGAAGCTAGAAAAAACTACTTCAGCTGGGGATGGAACTCGGGTCCCCCAATATCCGGGCGGGTGCGCTAACCATCTGCACCACTGAGGAACTGAGCACTTCACTCCGAGTCTAACCACCAAGAATATATAGTCCTATACTCAGCAGAGCTGAAATAGCTAGCTGTTAATTGGACTCTCGTTTTGGCAAAGGGCCCCTACCTGGCATTCAAATCATGATGATAATTGTGATAATGAATCGTGCTGTAGTAAATTCCGGGGAACTAGAAATTATTCTCAGCTCCCTCGGTGGTGCAGATGGTTAACGCACCCGCCGGGATAGTGGGGGACCCGGGTTCGATCCCCGGCTGAGGTTCCTATTCTAGCTCCCTGCACGATTCAAATTAATAATGAAATTTGGGATTACTTTACCATAATTATCATCATGATATAAATATAATCGTCTACATAATGAAGATATTAAAACTAGGATGAACTATATTGTGTTATTTATAATATTGTGTTTAGCTTATCTATATCCGTATGTTTAATACATCTATTTTTATTTTAATTATATGAACTATCTCTTTAAATAGTCTTCTAATTTAATCCAATCCATGTCTAAAATCTTTATAATTGAATTTATGATTACTCTATAAAATGAGCAACTATTTTATTTTATTTTTATAACAGACTTGTGGCAATTCATTCTATTACTAATATATTGGGAGATCTCCCTTATATATATTCTAAACAACAGCCCTTGCATGGTATATTATAAAGGACATTGTTTAGTCTCTCAGTAGGAATTTTGCTTCTCATCCTAGTTTTTTACTTTCTTGTAAATAGTTTTTTGTTCTTATAACTTTAATTTATTTTAAAATTTAAGATTAAATATTTCACTTGAGCAATCTGATAGTCCTTATATTCATGTAATAGACTTTTCCTGGTCAGGTCGTAGTACATATCCTCTGAAGATGATTTGAATGAAGAAGGGTGTTTAAACCTTGCTGTCGCTCTCCCTAATACCTGATCCTAATCCTAATACTCAGAAATGCTTCACTACTACACATAAATAATAAAGTACAACATACAATGACATCTGTTTACCAGATTTTACATTTGTATTTTTCTTTATAAATATTTAATTTGGTTGTGGTATTTTATCCCACGTAAATTTTAAATAATTAATGCAAGGGAATAGAATAAAAAATCTATCTGTCCCAGCCAGGAATCGAACCTGGATCTCCTGCTATCCGGGCCGGTTCACTTGCCAGTTATGCTACCAGGACGCGTTAGTTATCTCATTCAATTCTCTCTACACTTGCAAGATTCTAACCCACGAGAAAGGCGAGAACTTCGTCTTGTACTCGAAGGAGCTGACATTGTCATACTTATAATCATATTTTTCATTTCTTATGTTAAAAAATATTACTTTATCTTACTTTCAAAAAGTAAATGTAACAAAATCCAAAATTAAACTAAAGGAATTACTCGTTACTGGCTATATATATAATAATTCTATGCTTGCCAGACTTAAAAATATCACCAATTTAAAATGAAAAGGAATTATGCAGGAATGTTCAAAATGCCAGTTTTGAAGGGAATCCTTTTGCTGGGGTTATATTTGACACTGAGAAAGCCAAAGCCTAAATAGTAGCTTAAGTGAGAAGACCGGGTGTGTAAGATACTGTAGAGTTAGGGGGAGGAGGGCACACAATTAAGAGATTGTCTCTTCATCCCCCTCAAGGGGGTAAGAGATAACAATAGTGGAAGTTTTTACGCAGGGTTGAGAGATTCTCCCCGCGATAAGGGATGTTCTCTCTTTCACTTAATTCTTCACCCCTACTCCACAGCTTAAATAAGGTACCGTCTTATAAGCCAACGTGATATATACATTTCTTTTTAAATTTAAATAAATAAATGAATTTGAGGTAGTTTTATTTAAAAAAAACAACGAAATTAATAAAAAAATTTCTTAATAATAAAAAACTTTTACAATTTTTTTTTTTTTTTAGATTAGAGAAATTGAGTGGCTTTAAACTTTTTTTTTCTCAAATAGCCATACATAAACTGAAACACTTCTGATATTATTGCTTCCATTCTTGAACAAATGAAAACTACAATTTTTGATGCTTTAATTCGTTGAAATGGAAGCCCACTGCTGTCTACCGAGAATCTCTCAATTTTCATCAATATTAATTTTTTTTTTTTCTTTGGCATATCAACCACTTGGGTCATTAATGCCATTTGTGTGGGATATCAATTGGATGCAGCCATGGAGGAGACACAAACGGAGAGCCATGCCCCAGCACGAGGCAACCAGCGACGCCGAATTCGACCTCCGTAATTGACTTCCAGCTTATGTCAAGTCCATCTTGAATAAGTCTTCAGTGAAATGCCTGACCTGTGAACGAGGGAGTGCACGGTGGGACCAGGCCGTCCAAACCCTCCAGGTCGGTTGTAATAGAAGAGGTCAAAACCGGCGCCGCAAGCCGCCACGACCCAAAGGCAGAACCCCCCCCCCCCCCAACATATGTCCCCATCAATATTATTACTGCGATGGAAATGGCATTGGCTCAAAAATATTGTTTTTTTAAAGATGGGGGTATCTGGGCCTCACCATAAAGGTATTTCTTAATCACACAGGCATCTGGTCCCACTAATTTCTCTTCTCTTCTGCGGCGACCTAGAGCTCTCCCTAACTGTAACTTGAAGCTTGGGCTTTCTTCACAAAGCAATCAGTCAAGGGATAATTCTTACTAATATCCCGGACATATTGGCGCCCCCCCCCCCTCCTCTCTTTATCGACAAATTCCCGACCCTTTCCAAATGATTAATTGTCTATTTAATTTTATCAAATGGTTCTCTCAGGTAATTAATGAGTTTTATGTTGTCTTGTGTTGCTTCTTCTTCGCACAAAGCAAGATATTTTACAATTTCGCTGAGAAATAATTGTAAATTATATCTATTATCTCAACAATGCCTTATTTCTTGTATATCTTAAATAATGTCTAGAATAAATATCAAATTCTTTTAAGATTTTCTCTCTCTCTCTCTCTCTCTCTCTCTCTCTCNTTTTTTTTAAAGATTGACGATTTTCGTCAAATATGCTCCAATCCTATATAAGAGAGTACAAATAAATACATTTATTTTTAATTGACTTTTCCAGTTTTAATTGAGAAACATTTTTAACTACTCAGAAAAAAAATTGAATCATTACAGATTGTCATTTACCTTTTAAGGCGGGTTTAAACCAATGCAAACTGTTTTATTTTGTTTATGTACATATGTGTGTGTGTGTGTGTGTGTGTGTGTGATGTGTGAGTTAGTGACCAGTTTTGAGATTAAATAAATTAATAAAATTTATAAACCATGGAAGGGCTGTGATGCAGAATATATAGGTGAGACCAGCTGATACATTAGTAACATAATAATTTTTCACATGTCTGATACTAATATAAATAACAATAGAAGGGCATTAGTCCAACACACTCAATTATAGAAATATTAAGATTTTACTCATAGAATCTAATAATATTAAAATACTATTTAAATAGATTGTTCATATAAGTAAAAATATGAATAGACGTAATAAAAAACGTATATCAATAAACTATGCTCAATTTTTTGTATTACTCGTATTATAAATAATACTTAATATCATTCATCCTAGTTTCAATATTTTCATTATATAGATACTTATACTTATATTTCCTTATTTTGTGCAATATTACACATTTAGTCACCACTTCGTTAGTTAATTTATAAAATTTAATATTTTATAATTTGTTTACATTTTAATAAATGGATTGCTTAATGTATTAGAATTAGTTTATAAAATATGAAATATCTGTATTTGTTGAAAACACTATTATAATGGCTATGATTATATTTATAAGGGAGGGTAGGTTGCATCAGTTAGGTTAAATACTGCTGTGCAATATTATCTACTACTAATAATACACAACAAATGGAGGGGCTTTGTGAGGTAGAGTGAGAACTTCTGCTTGGTTATTTGTTAGAAGCCATCCCTACCGTGTTGTTTCAGAACTATGTATTTTATTAAAGAATGATTAATAATTTGGAATACAGAGATAGTGCTTTAGATAATAGCTTTAATTATGAAGATATTAACTCTTCTATTATCAAGCGTGTGGGAAAATTAATTTTTTTCTGAAATTTCGTTACAGCGTTTTTGTTCCGGTGTTGACCAGATTCATTCTTTATTGACTGAGCTGAAGGCTCAAATAGTCTTAGCATTTGTAAGTCTTCCCCCACTTGTCGATGCTAGGAGGGAGTTCCCGTTCAAAAACACACATAAATTCTTCTGCTTTATGTTACAAACATAGTTATTTACAAATGTAAATATACAGATTATCTGATCCAGAGAGGGTAGAATGGACTGATATTGTGGGACCTCCACAAAAATAATATTAGGAGGGAATACAGCCCACTAATAACCAAGCTGAGGTCCTCACTCTACCTCACTAAGCCATGTCTACTCCAAGTGATGGATATTATTGTTATTTGTGTCTGACCTCCCTCTAAATAACTCAGATATCAGGACGGGCTATCCTACAGGTCTGCAGACTTTTCTAACCGGGATTTAGGAGCAGAGATTATTTCATAGAGATCTCCATAGAAATAATATTAGCTCTCACAGGAGGGAATACAGCCCACTAATAACCAAGCTGAAGTCCACACTCTACCTCACTAAACCATGTCTACTCCAAGTGATGGATATTATTGTTATTTGTGTCTGACGTCCCTCTACATAACTCAGATATCAGGACGGACTATCCTACACGTCTGCAGACTTTTCTAACCGGGATGTGTGAGCAGTGATTATTTCATAGAGACCTCCACAAAAATAATATTAGCTCTCACAGGAGGGAATACAGTCCACTAATAACCAAGCTGAAGTCCTCACTTTACCTCACTAAGCCATGTGTCCTCCAAGTGATGGATATTATTGTTATTTGTGTCTGACCTCCCTCTAAATAACTCAGATATCAGGACGGACTATCCTACAGGTCTGCAGACTTTTCTAACCGGGATGTGTAAGCAGAGATTATTTCATAGAGACCTCCACAGAAATAATATTAGCTCTCACAGGAGGGAATACAGCCCACTAATAACCAAGCTGAAGTCCTCACTCTACCTCACTAAGCCATGTGTCCTCCAAGTGATGGATATTATTGTTATTTGTGTCTGACGTCCCTCTACATAACTCAGATATCAGGACGGGCTATCCTACAGGTCTGCAGACTTTTCTAACCGGGATGTGTGAGCAGAGATTATTTCATAGAGACCTCCACAGAAATAATATTAGCTCTCACAGGAGGGAATACAGCCCACTAATAACCAAGCTAAAGTCCTCACTCTACCTCACTAAGCCATGTCTACTCCAAGTGATGGATATTATTGTTATTTGTGTCTGACGTCCCTCTACATAACTCTGGACTGGCTATTCTACAGGACAAGATGACAGACATCCTTTGCTTGTACTGCTGATGGCAGGAATACTCATACACTCTCTCTTTTCGCCGTAAGGGCGATCCACAGTTGGAGGACAGAGCAGCTTACTGACCTCACACTCCCTTAGTGTGCTGACAATGTCGAGTGCTATTTCCCATATCTTCCCTTGGAAGGTTTCCTCCTTGGCCGCTGTTCCGAGGAATATTCAAACTGTCGCTGTCTCCCAGATGTGTCAGCTGAAGGTAAAGCTGTTCACCCCAGTGGAAAACAGACATTGCCTTCCACTCTTCCACCTTCAGTTTCAGGATGCCGACTCCTGCGCTTTCTCATCTAAATTTATTCCAGGATATAAAAATATTTTATTCAATCTTTAAACAAAAATTATGTAAACCACGTGGAATTACCATTTACTATATATATGGAGAACATAATAGTGGTAAATGTGTGATTTAACTTTCCTGGTCGAAAAGAAAGCAAGGATTTATAATACGTTAACAGTATATTTTTTTATTAATATCCAATTTACAAAAAAAAAAAAAATCTGTACTCTGACAATGTCGATCATTGTGGTTTTTTCGACATAACAACTATTTTTGGTCATTATTACCCGGTTGGTGGATATATTTATTTATTTTATACGTTTTATTACATTTATTTCTTTTGTAAACAATAAATATGTTAATATGTTTGTTTTATTTATTATTTATTGAGCAAAATTGACATGGTTGAACATTTAATTAGAGGTAAATAATCTAAAGGGTTATAATCGCTACCAATTAATATAGAACTACCATACCTTCTATTATCCGTCTTCATTGGTTTCTGCAAACCATCTTCTGTTGGCGAGCGCTTTCGGACATTGTCCATCCTCGTGGCCGGATACATGTGTTCAAGTTCGAGTTGAATACAGACAGTGACAGTGAACACATGTATTCGGCCACGAGGATGGATAATGTCCGAAAGCGCTCGCCAACAGAAGATGGTTTGCAGAAACCAATGAAGACGGATAATAGAAGGTATGATAAATAATTAGAGCATAACTGCCCCATATGACAGTTAGATATGATTATAGATATTTTTTCCTTCAGAAATTCCTCAAGTTCTTCAAAGTGTTGACTGTTAACCCAAGTATTTCAGCAAATTGCAATTCTTTTCTTTCTCTTCATATGCAGCACATTCTCCAAGTATGTGCGTGACAGTGATCTGTATATTAGACAAGAGGCAAATGGGAGGAAACTCTCTTGCGATACCCATATGGATGACCAATTCTTGTGTGGTCAATCCTATATCTAGTCAAAACCACTTCTTCCCTTCTGTTTCCCCTTTCCATTGACCAATGGTGTCAGCAATTGTCCTGAGCTAATTGTTATTGGACACCTCATTCCAGTCAATACTTCATTTTATGCGGTATTTTCTCTTATTATTAGTTGTGACATCTTCAACCGTAAATGTATTTCAGTCGCTGCCCTGAAACCTAGCACACTCGGCAGCATGCCATCAATCCCGCTGTGTCTCGGAATACACAAATACATAACTTCGGTATTTTCTCTGTTACGTTACCAATTTCTGTGTAATATATTGTTAATCAACGGAATCTTAATGTACATATTTCTCTGGCTAAAGAGTGAAGACAAAGAACCAGTGAAAATTACATCTGTTTTCTGAAATTAAATATTATGTAAAGTGCTTTCTGTCCGGCTAGAAGTTCAACCGTGTAAGTAGTAAAAGTATGTAAGATCGAAAGTCACAGTAGAATACGCCACCAGTTCCAGCAGCAGACAAAGGTCCATCAGTGAAAAGTTTCACGCTCGTTGAGATAGAGTAGATGAGTAGATGGCGAGATGAGAATATGAAGTAATAGTTGAGTAGACAAGAGTAGATGAGTAGATGGCGAGATGAGAATATGAAGTAATAGTTGAGTAGACAAGAGTAGATGAGTAGATGGCGAGATGAGAATATGAAGTAATAGTTGAGTAGACAAGAGTAGATGAGTAGATGGCGAGATGAGAATATGAAGTAATAGTTGAGTAGACAAGAGTAGATGAGTAGATGGCGAGATGAGAATATGAAGTAATAGTTGAGTAGACAAGAGTAGATGAGTAGATGGCGAGATGAGAATATGAAGTAATAGTTGAGTAGACAAGAGTAGATGAGTAGATGGCGAGATGAGAATATGAAGTAATAGTTGAGTAGACAAGAGTAGATGAGTAGATGGCGAGATGAGAATATGAAGTAATAGTTGAGTAGACAAGAGTAAATGAGCAGATGGCGAGATGAGAAGATGAAGTAGTAGTTGAGTAGACAAGAGTAGATGAGTAGACGAGTACTAGTATGAGTAGAACTCACAAAGAGCATTAACGGCATTGAGTCCAATGGTGGCCCACTGCCCTAGACTCAAGGTTTTGAAACTGTAAAGGAGTTGCCCTGAGGAATATGTGCACTAGGAAAGGCCTCATCCTTCTGTATATCCCAAAGACTACCTCAAGAAACCAAATAGGTAATCAGTAATGGACGTCCCTTTTGCCTCACCAGACATTGTGGCCGACATAAGTAACTGGGAAGTAAAGTTCTCCACTTGAATTGACCACGGGGTAATCACTCTACAACCTACACGGTTGAAGAGAAGGACATCTTCAACAGGAGAAATCCTGGTCATGGTCTAGGGCCGACTGGATTAAATCAGGAGAAATGTCACCTCGCCTTAGGCAGAAGAGCCCACCTCGCCCAAGCTTGAAAAACCTGACGATATTAAGAAAACAAGTATACTACGACTAGCGTCAGACTGGGCCTTCCCCACCGTCGGAAAGAACTTCCATTATGTCTTTTCTGTGGCTCGAAAAGATGTCACTCAAGCAAGAAGGGACTGTAAAAAGAATTTATTGGATTGATTGTAGGCTAGATTCACCCGCAAACTGCTCTAAAAATCAAATTTACAAAACGCATCTGTCAGTCTACAAAAAAGTGCAAAATATTCGACAAACAAGTAAGTTGGAGGTCATTGTTAGAAAAAAATGGACTCAGATCTTGGTAAAGTACTAAATGCTAATCTTCCCGATCTTGGATCCTAATATTAACCGTGACATTAGCCCAAGACAATTAGAGCATCAAGGAGAGGTCCACCGAAGATGCAATCCGAACTCTTCGTAAGGACGACAGTGGCTAAAATTTCAAATATGCGATTGCCATTTTTCCTGACATCAGCGGCGCTTTTGACAATGTCTGGTGGCCAGAGATTCTGAGAGATGTGATGTAATATCTAATCCTCAGCGACATTTTTATACTCTATGGTAGCTCCCTAGACTGTTGTTGGGGGTGGATTTCGGAGGCAGCTAGACCTGTGGGATTCACGCTTAGCAAAAGCATACGACAAGGAAACTTACTCAGGACGTGGAAAATCACTGCCGACAAACCACTTCGAATGGTGTCTCGGCTACATACCGATAATGTAGTATGTTGATGAGCTACATGTGACCGCTCGAGGCCACACTGGCACAGGTGAGCGGCATCGTCAGTACTGTCTTGGGTGGAATCAGTAAAGCTGGAAAACAACAAGGCAAAACCTGTAACCATAGTCGTGAAGGATTCATTCGATACAGGAAATCGCCAAGAGAGATCAGCGACAAGCTCCTAAAACCATTGCCGATGGACTAAACCACCTGACGTCACAAATCGCAAGAACTTAAGTATCGGAGCGCACAATCACACCCGTATCATGGCAAAACCTATCTGAGTAGGCAAATAAAAATAAATTAGTAGAGAAGCATATGAAGTTGGGTCATTTTTAATGCAAGTCCCACGTTTCATATATCAGAAACCATGGAAACTAATACATTTCTCGAATATGTATTACTAACTTTCATAGCGAGTACAAATACCAATAAATAAATCTTAAATACATAATGCTCGACTTGCACTTCTTGAAAAAACTGTCAGCAAATTGAATAATTTATTAGCAAATTTTCTTAAAGAAATTTTGGATTTGGAATTGTTTTTAAATTTATTTTTGGATATGGGAAATGTATTATTAATGGACATGGATATGGGTATGGAACAATGGTTAATATAGAATAAATAATGATTATATGGAATAAGGTAAGGGTCATATTTAGATTATTCAAAAAAGTATCCGAGAAGAATAGAAGATATTTCCAAAAATCGAGTTCCACGTATGGTGACCGTTTTCGCAAGAGCTGTATGTAGGACATTTTGTATACAATATCTATTTATTCGCATTTATGCTGGTGATGTGAGTAAAGCTAATTTTCCATGTTTGCTGAGAAGAGAGCGACAAAATGACTGCATCCGGTTATCCGAGTCCTCGGAAGTTCTAATCAAGCTTCGTTCCTAGGTTTATGTGCGGTGGGTGCCAGGGCTGTCAGCGTACGAGGATCTGTCAAATCTGCTGAGGAAACGTGCAAATGTGGATCAATGACCACAGTCACTTCCGCAGTAAGATGAAGGAATATAATCCACGGAATAAATACTAATTACTCCAACAAAAAAAAAATGTCATATAGGAATTGCGTAAACAAAGCAAATTTCTCAACTTTTTAGTCAATGAATATTTACAATTTTAACTTTACACATATAGAATAACCCCATTCCTAATATTTCTATATTCTAATAATAAATATGTATTTATAAGACTTTATGTAAGATTTTAATACATTATGTTTCAGGAATTATAACTCCTGAGCCGTGGAAATGTTTCTAATCAGATTTTAGGTTACAATTAAACATTCATTTCTGATCAACCAAATATATAGCTTATACTTAATATATTTATAACAAACATTTTAAAAATTGGTACCAAATCAGGTTGAGTTTTGTTGAAATTACTGTTCCTTTAATTTTTAAATATCAAATATATTTTTAATCAAGATTTGGTTGAGCCCCCAATCTAAAGTTTTTAAAAAGATTAATTACAATTATTTTTAATAACATATTTCATTTACAAAGTATACAAAGACGAATAACACTTATAAACCGAATGACATACAAATTTTGTTAAAAATATTATAATATTTTTGATAAATCTTTTCCCTAATTATTACATTGTTCTCCAAAAATAAAGAAATA
>KZ807869.1:362666-379441 GCA_000696205.2 Oncopeltus fasciatus | reverse complement strand
TATATATGTATGCACAGAAAGTATATATATAGAAAATGAAACACTCGCGGCTGCGGTATGTAGCAATCAAGAACAGGTGGAATAGAGAGTGCAGTGCGCACACAAAAAGAAAATATCACAAGGACCTAAGTTTTCGAGGATCTCTCGCCCTTTGTAGGTGAGAAGTGTATCTGTACCCAGTATCTCTTCTATACAATTTTGCTACTCGTGATTTTTTTTATTTGTGTGTGCACTGCACTATCCCACCTGTTCTTGATTGCTCTCTCACTCTCTCTCTCTCTCTCTCTCTCTCTCTCTCTCTCTCTCTCTCTCTATATATATATATATATATATATGGAAATAATGGGATGTGGTAGAGTGATAGCCTCATATATATTACTGGAATCTGTATTGAAACAAGAGCTACGATCTCCTAGTAGAACTATATGTTCATCTCATCTACCATATGAGTATTACTGTACCCATAAGTAAGGTGCGTGAATGAAGAAGCATATGGAGTAGCAATGGAACAAGTCTGAGAAGTAAGACTTAGTATCTTGTGGCAAGAGGATCATAATATAGAAGGTGTATACGAACTATCCCGGCACACACACAAACAAATAAGGTTATGTTTGCATAAAATATGAACTGAAGCTCCTCATTCCTCTAGTTAATGAATCTTGGCTTTCTTGTGCCATGAAGCTCAGATCTAATATGCATTGTATCTTAATTGACACAGTTATAAGTCAAGTTATAATCCAGCTGAATAGACTTTACCCCTTAAATGTTTTAATGCCTATTCAGGACTTTGCTCTACTCAGCGGCTTATGAGTACATAATAGACTCGCTAATCTGCATAGAGAGCTCCTAACGAGTTTGTGCCCAAGGACACTCTGGATTAACTGCTATTCAACAGCTTCTCTCGGTATTTTGGAAACAATCTTAATTCGTGTGAATGGAACACGGGATTCCGGGTCGCGCTCCGAAGGAATACGGCTGACCTAGAATCCGTTGTATGGTTCTGTGGCTGTGACAGCTAAGCCCTTATTAAGCCCCCAGATTCCTCCACACGACCTACATTCTATGGGCTTCTGTAAACCCAGGCTCATGGCACCTACTTCCGTACTAGAGCATGTACCTTAAAACGTTGGGTGTTATGATTTATTTATTTTTTACTTCAATGTCCAAAAAAATAGTCCAACTGAGTGTGGATAGCTTAAAACTTGAGAGAAAATGATGATTCAGTAGAGAAATAAAGGAGAAAATAATTTTTTTTACGTTAAAAATTATTTTAAAAAACCATGTTAAGGATGTATTTATTCTCAATCCATGGCACAGAGAAAGCGTTTGGACAGCACACACCATTTTTGGCGCCGGATTTTTTCCCATTCAACGATGAAGAGTACTCAATTACAGTTGGTGTTTCTTAGGAGCATCCTCTGAATCATTACAAACAGAAACACAAAAAGAAAAGGAAATGAGCATTGAGCCAGGGACCATTCAGTAACTTTACCATATGGCCTTCGTACTCCTGAAAAACAAAATGAAATAGATACATAAAAAAAATATAGTAATGTAAGAATTTTTTGATAGAGGTAGTAACGAAGTCAGCGACGTACTAATTTTCTAATGTTGAACCTGGACGCTCCAGATCTAAGTGTGAGTTTTAGGAGTGTTATTCACTGGCTCAAAAAGAGAGTTTGTTGACCGTAGATATTATTCTAAGATGATTTTAGTTGGGGTTCGGTCGAGGTAGATCCAAAAAACACAAATTAAAAAAATGTATTTTTTTAATGAAGGATTATCTGCCAACGTTTCGGCTTACATTGTAAGCCATCTTCAGGGCTATCATGAAGATGAGAGAGGACGTCCTGTCCCTAAGTTCACATTTCCATGCGTTAGGGTTATTCACTGGCTTTATTTATCAATAAAAAATCCAAATGGATCGACTCCTAGTACTCGAAGAAGCTGTTCGGGGCGGATAAAAAGGAATATATTTACAAAAACTTGAAAAGTTCAACTATAAACAAAGATTCAAATAAATTGGAAATATGGTGCTGGAAAAGACAACTTAGCCTTTATTAAACAATCAACTGTGAGACCACAAAACGGCTTCTAATGTAAAAATATTTCAGTTTCGTTGACGTATAGTGTCCTGCAACCACATTTTGAATTTTTGCTTTTTAGATCCCCTAAAAAAACTATAGAGCTATGGGAACGTCGTAACCAATTTTAGTCATTATTAAACTTCTCATAGAGCTTTCTGAAAAAATCTCATATACTCTATTTATTGGCCCTTCTTTATAGAAAAATATAAATACCCCATTAAGACTAATAATTTATGTTCTTAAAATACTGGGAATATAATGTGTGATACTTAATTTATTATTATTTAAGTCTTTAATTATATATATATATATGTTATGCATTTTACAAATTTGATCTTTCTCTAAACCGCCGTACCAGGTCAACTTCAGCCATAAAATACTTTTAAATGTGACAATGATAAGTTTCAGACCGTTTTAGAGCGCCATGAAGAATGAAGGTAATTCTGATGCTATGTCTGTCGTCAGGTAACAAGCTGGTCTTTGACAGCCCGAATCCTGACCTTTAGGGGTCATGTGGGTGGTTCAACAAGGCCTTACCGAATCCTCACCACCACCACCTAGATTACCCCTGGAACTTTATCACACCACTACATTTAGGCAGTTGTCATCAGAGCCACATCAAATGCCATCTTTATTATCTTTTCGTCTATTTTCCATAAACAGTTTTAAAAATAGTCCTTTCATCCATGAGTACTTTTAACTCAGTTATTGTTAACTTCAAAGTATTTAATTTTTTTTAAATTATTAGTGCTACATTCTATGCCATCATTTAGAACGACGGAGAATATGCTATCTTAAAATAACTACTCTATTCTCTAGGTTCACAGAAATATTCATTATAAGTCAAAGCACTGGCTCTTTCTTTATATCCTGTCCGTTAGTTAAATTTTAATCCACAGTAGCTATACATAGAGTTGTTATGTGTATGCGAGTGATAAGTTTATTTAGCGCATAAAAATGTGTTTTTTGCAACATAACTGCAATATTATATTTTAAATATCTCAATTACTTAAAGTGTAGGAAATCTCGCAAAATACGGATATTTGCCATTCTCCAATTTTTATTTTCACCAAATTAAAACTGTTTATTATAAGTTCCACAGAAATGTCGGACAGTCATTTGTGATATGTTGACGATAACTGAAATTCCTTCAACTTAACATAAATTTTTAGTACAGAACTACAAGAACTAAGAATTAAGAGGTAAGTTACATCTGATGAAGTGTAAAACACATATAATACCTTCATGATTGTACTCTTTGCTTAGATTTTGCAATTCAAATCAAGTTACAATTCATTTCTTAAGTAAAATTCAAGCTTACTTGTTTCAATTATACTAGTTAACTATATTAAGAATTTAATCTAAATATCTTCAGTTGATATGAAGAAAAAATATAAAGTCAGTAAAAGGCTTTATGGTTTATAACTCACTAGGAAATGAATTATTGTATTTGCTCGTAATAATCAACACAACCCCTTCCTCCTTCCTTACTATCATATTGAAAACATTACATTATTTTAATAATCGGGAAAAATGTAGATTTATGATCAAATCTTTAAATTTTCATGTTGCCATGTGAGTGGGTGTGGGTATGCAGTTCTTATAGGATCCTGTATAGATGTAGAATTGTGATCCATTGAGTTCCATCGCACGATCCATCGATCACAATGAACTTCAATCCAATCGTTGATGAAATGTACAGAAGAGTCACTTATCCGAACGAAATTGAGGTTCCTTACTTAAAGGATAATATTATTAATATTGAGTTTTCTCAACTATCAAGTTAATTAGAATGAAAAGTATAATAGTATGCTAAGGTATAACATATAAATCAAAATAAAAGCAGGAGGAGCTTTGAGCAGAAATAATACATTTTTTAAAGTCTGAAATTTTTCTATTTTGCACAAATGCTGAGCGAACGTAAAACGAATAGATATATTAAAAGTAGACTGATAAGTGATAAATAAGACTAAGCATTTAAACAGCTTGTTTCTGAAACACAAGAGAGGTACCATTATTTGCATTTCTAAATACCATAAATTATCTTTTATGTCGTAAAATTTAAATCCTACTTTTCCTACTTTTAATTGATAAAGAATAGTTGTTAGAAAAATATCTTTATCCTGAAACGGAATGAGAGAACGGGTTTTTGCTAAAAAGACGGTGAAAAGAATCAAAATATCTTGTGGAAAGAAGGAATTTATCGAGGAGGATACTTTCATGGAATATAGCTACTTCAATCGAGAAAAGGAGGCGATATTTTAGGAATACTTACCCGAGCCTTATCCGTCTTCTTATCCGTATCTGAGATAGAACTCTCTTATCAAATTCCCAAGGTATATAGCTATTGAGCATGTTTTCATGACAAAAGTGTTGAAAATCGTTCCATATTTTCTGGTAATTTATATTTTCACTGTACTTGTTGTTCTGTTAGAGTTTTTTTTTTTTTCAACAATAGACGAAGTACGTTTAATTCACTGTAACAAAACATAGCAAGCATTTTTTTTCTCTTGGTTAAAGAAATAATTTCATAAATACTTCGAATTGAATATTAGGAGTTTATCACATTTCCATGCGTTAGGGTTATTCACTGGCTTTATTTATCAATAAAAAATCCAAATGGATCGACTCCTAGTACTCGAAGAAGCTGTTCGGGGCGGATAAAAAGGAATATATTTACAAAAACTTGAAAAGTTCAACTATAAACAAAGATTCNATATATATTAATTATGCTTCTTTCAGAGTAATAAATTGTAGGAAAAGATGTTATTAGATTAGGGAGGTTTAGCTTTAATCTACACCAGCAAATAGCGAACCTTTTACCCCTAGGTATGTGATTACATAACAACACTTTATAATAATGAATATTACTGTTTAAATTTAGCTTTGAACGTTTTGCTAGAATAACTATCTGGGAGAGGAGTAACCGGTGAGGCATAAATGGCGTGGTGGAACAATGCAGACATAACTCTACTGTATACTTATGCACAGTATATAACAATTTAGCTGGATTTTTAGTCTTCCGTATTGATTTAGTTGGCAGTGCTTCAAGAGCTCTGCAAACGACCTGATAGTTGTGGAATTTACTACATCACGGAAGATGGGGTTGAGGTAGTTCTTGAGGCTGTCGAAGAACGTGATTTGTCTTGACTTTTAGGATAGTTCACAACTACAATTTATCATCCCAAAACAAAAATCCACGATTAAAATTATTTTCGAAAGGTTTGAAAGGTTTGAGTAATTATTTAACAAAATAACAGTACTGGGAAAGGAGTTTTGCATTAAATACTCAACTAATAATAAAAACACATTATTAAACTTTTATTTATTTATTACATTCTGTTAAATAAAAACATTTTGTAATTTGATAATAATGAAGTAAAAATGGTATTCACTGTCAATCATCTGAGGAGAGAAGGTGACCAATGACACCACTCTCAAATTATTTACAGACTGTGCTAGTGGATTAGGACGGTATGGCAGTTTACTGTGGGAAAGGGTGAAGCGGGAAGAAATGAAGTCTAGAACAAAATGGATATTAAGATCGTGGTGAAAAGATGAATTGGATATGTAACAGGGAGCATTTGCAATTATTCTCAGGGTTTTGGATTAAAAGGACTGGATTCTTTGGATGTTGGAAGGCTTGGCGGCACCCGATATTTCTACTCCATAAATCCAGATTGGTCGTAATAAGGCTTTGTAGAGCGTCAGTCAGTTCTCTATCGTAAGATTGTATTTCATGAGTATGTATAGAAGTCAATCGCCGATTGAGTTCTTGTCTTTTAATTTTAGTATGTTCTCTCCATGTAAGTCGTGATTCAAGATGGAACCCAAGGTAACGAACGGAATTTAAATGTGGTAAAGAAATATTGTTAAATTTCACAATTTCAGGGAAGTCTTGAATATTGGGTGTAGGTTCTAAGTCCACGAAGAACTGTGGAAGAGGTGTTTTTGAGGCTGAGATTTCCCCTTTCTGGGAACGAGTGATGACCACGTTTATGGCATTCCTGACACAAAATCCTAGATCAGTCAAATAAGTGTAGTGCTTTGCGTTTGTTTTCTTTAGATAATGAATAATTTTTCTGTAGGTATCTCGGCTATCAGGGATTAATATTGTGTCTTGTTGTCTATTGGGTCCCACTCTCTCGTTCCGCTGGGAACACATCAGTCTGATGTTTTTGAGATTTCTCACAAATATAGGCGGAGGTCGAATTACTCGAGGGACGGTAGGTTCAGAATCCATGTTTTCGCCTTCCACGTCTTGGAGAACTTGGAAGGGGTTGTTAGTGGCAAATCTTGAAGATGTACACTCTTCCGAATGGGTTTTCTGCTCCGCAGAATCGAGGGGGGGGGGGGGGGGGGTGGCGCTAGTAGAGTGTTGGGAGGTTACCCCCTGTGACGTGCTGGGGCGGTTTGACTGTGCATTATTATTACGCTCCGTGGGAGTTCTGGTCGCTGACCGGTGTCTCCTCTTGTCCTTTGGAGGTGTCATGGATCCGACCGTTCGCTTGCCTTTACCTCCGCTAGATATGACTCGATGGAAGTAATTACCTCCCATCATAGAGCGTTAATAATAATAATTAAAAAAAATGAAGAAAACTACCGGACCTCGAGCCTGGAGCTCAAGAGCCCTATACTGAGACAGTGGGAAAGGGTGAGGGAGGGGACAGATAAGACAGATAAGTCTGAGATCTGCCTGCCCGCTTGGGGCTGACTATTGAAAAAAACAAAAAAAACTTTAACTTTACTCTCTGAAATGTGGGTGAAGTCGGCGACGTAACTCTGCCAAACGTCACACACTTGTTGAACGCTCTTATTTCTCGTTGTCTATTAGTTTTCAGAGCATAACACTGCCTACAACATATAAATAGTATTTGATAACAGGGGGCTAAACAGACATGGTGTTCACTGGCCGGGACTCACCGGTTCTATCCTTTTCAATTTATGGTTTTTTTTAAGAGCTTTCATGGCATTCCTATTCCACGAGGCTGAAAAACTGAAACCTCATTTAACGCTAAAACAAATTCATGTCATATTGGTGCATCTAATCTACTGAATTAAATCTTTACTTATTATATAAATATCAAAAAGAAAGACTATAAGGGAAACATGACCTTAAGTTGTTCGGATTTTTAAAAATTAAGTGGCCATAGGAACATTTTATTATTGAAATATTTCTTTACTAAATTAATTAAAAATTTTCATCTTGAAAATATAATTGTACTTTTTTAAAGAAAAAAGAAAATAATCTGCCCAATATCTTGTTGGAAACATGTAATATATCTAAGAGATGTGTAAAGACGGGTTCTATCTATAGGAATTTCGGCGGGGAATATCTGACGTCAGAAATTCCCAAGCTGTCAAACACCGAGGTCAATGTCCCATGTCAGAGACCATCGCCTGGCCATTTCCACTTCACTTGCCTCCTTCCTGTCCACTACGTTCACCGTGCTCCTTTCTATAGGCGGACCCGTTCTATCATTAACTCACGAACGCCTCATTCATTCACTGAGATAAAAATAAAACTATTCACTATGTCATTATACCGTGAATGATTAAATAAGTGAGAAAAATAGTTTCTACTTGTCAGGCTCCAGTTTGCTCTTAAGAGACAAGTAATTGTCGTTCCACTATGAGTCTCCAAGGATCTTTATACAACAATATTTTTTTAGTTTTAATTTCGAAAAGCAGATTCACTAATGTAAATGATATTTTTTTACCAAATATGAGCGTTAATATTTTTTTTAGAAGCTCTTTTGTTATAGAAGTTTCTTCATTACTTCATTTTAAGTACCCCTTCCCGGGTGTGGTAAATAAATATTACCGTATTATCATAATATAACATACTACTATAGTTGAGCCACTAAAATAAACATAAATTTAAATATACGCTCGAAGGAGTTGCATTTTCCCTGCAAATTTCCCTTCTTACTAAGGATGGAAATATATAAGACAATATAACAAAATTCGATTTTAAAAGTTAGAGAAAGTAAAGAACGTATCGGAGACAAGTTTTTGTGGGATGGGCTTTCACTTCTTAGTTATATTCGTAAATATCCCCCATAATAAAAGTTGTTTTGGCAAAATTTTTTTAGAATATAATTAATAAATATATAGATCTGAGTATTTTTGCATAGTATATTTAAGAAACGTTTTTGGTTAAACTAATTTTAACAAAGTTAGTACGAGTATTAGTCCTAAACCCTTCATTCCCCTCATGAGATTTTAATCATTAAGAATCTCATCCAATGATTTGCAATGAAAAATGAAGTCGATTTTTCAACTACTTGCTGTTACCTCCCATACTAAAGCTATCCTAACCTGTCCTTCTCGGCGGTTACATTCAGCTGCTACTAAGCTTCCAGGATATTCAATATGAATGTAAGGAGAGTATATGCCAACAATAAATGTGCTATTGAGGTTCCACTGCATGTATGCCAGGAATTTAAGACCTAAGATTCAGAATACTAAACCAGATATACAAGACGGCGTTGTAGGCTTCATATATCCACATTATTTATTCATTGTTAAGAATTAATTCTGCAAGTGAAATACAAAATACCAGTTGCAGATTTTTTAAATGCGTTTTGAAGAAGTTCTTTATACTTATACAAAAGAGGTTTTTTACTAATAAAATAGATTTCAATTTCAATTTCATGCAAAATAATTTGGTTTGAGAAAAGAAAAGTACTAAAAAAAGTGTAATGCAAATTTTTATATTTTATTTTTCAAATTACTTTTTTCAACAGAAATGGGCAAAAGGAAATTCTCACAAGCCATTTTCTTACCGATTAAAAAAAATCAAACTATATGAGTCCCTTCTAAAATAGCTATCTAAGATGACTATTTAATTGAAAATAATTATAAAAAAGTAGAATAAAGTCTAGTAGATGTTGAAGTACTTCTATAAGTATTGCTGTAGAATGTCTGCAGAATATACAAATTTACTAATATTGAAACCATACATTTAGTATTATCTTGATGCCGTTTTTAATATCAAAACTTAAAATACAAGATAAAAAAGAAATAAAAGACCACTGTTATTTAAATAAAATTAGTAAATACGCATAGCAGAAATATATTTTTGTTGTGTTACAGAATTTAAAGCTAGGGCGAAATTCTCTTTATGATTCATTATCATTGCACTTCCTATCTTCTTTTCCCACCTATCATTTTTTCTTTCAATTATTCTTTTATTTGCCGCAGTGATTTTTTTTCGTCAGGCAAATATATAGAAATATGTTTTTATTAAATATCAAATACCTTAAATTATCTCTGACATGGCTAAAACATTTCCGTACTGTTTTCTTAGTTGCTTAACCTTACGATTTGTGAACCTCCATTATTCCAGTTATGAGAAATTCAAATTCAAAATTTCATCGAATCTTTCAAATTTCAAAGATCCTTTAAAAATTATTTTTCATTTTCACCATAATGACTGGGTGGGTGGATTGACCTCTATTTTTTTAGTCTAATATTGTTGGACAGATAACAAAGAAATTCAATTTATAAAGAATATGGGGTTTAGATAAGATATCTAATCTATCTAATCTAAAAAATATTAAGATAATTTTATGCTAAATCGGAAAAGAGGAAATTATTGCAGATAAACTACAGAAAATATCGTTTATTGCATCAATATTAAAGAGTTTAAGTTTACATTGCATAATTAACACTTTTAAAATAATTGAGTGTTATATTTAAAATGTAATATTTAATAATTGCTAATATTAAGCATTTCAAAGTATATACCAGTGATATTTTATATTTAATATCAGTAGTAGTAGGAACTCTCAATTTGAATTAAAATCTAATTTAGATTTGGATGATCTCTTGTTTTTTAATTTAATTAAATTCATGTACTGCATAATTTGAAAAAAATAATTTATGTAGTCTTATTTGCTGAGGATGGGAGAGAAAATTGAAATTTAATGTCCTTCTGCAGATGAATGAGGTCGTTGGCCTGAAATTAAATGAGAATGACTTCTACTCAAATTATTTTTATTTTTATTAGAAGAACAGTCTCAAAATTGTTCTCTGAAGACTGATTATTACGTGGAATATTCTTTTATCTGAGAACTGTTGTCTTATTACAGGCAGAGAAAAAGGCTTCAAGGAAACGATATCTTTGAAAGGAAAATGACAATGTGTGTGATAGAGGGAGGGGGAAGTTAAACGAACCATAATTAGTTAAAGATCAAAGAAGAAGTTAGTGACTTAAAATATTGCTTTTTCATCAGTTTATTCTGTTACCCATTTTTAACCATATCAATTCGGTAAAAATGCGGTAATTGTTATTTATAATTACAATCACTGCTAGTTTACATTACATTTATTTCTGATATTCGGTTTATCATGAAATATAAATATCATTATAGTGTAATTGTAATGAGTCAACTATATTTTTTAATATAGCACTTGCAAAATGTGATCCTGAAATTATATGATTTTCGTTGAATGAATTAATTTAGGCCCCATATGCACTTATTTTGGGGTTAATAAAAATCTTCTCCAATAATTAAGGACAAAAATGTGAGAAAATATATTATTGAGTCAACTTAAATAAGTTAATTTAAGCACACATGCGTACATTTACTGAAGAGTAGATATAGAAGTATAATGAAGAAGTTTCTCATATTTATTTAATTAAATTTCATTAATATTTGTGAATACTTCAGAATTTTAGCGAATTCTGAAAAGGAATTTAGCTATTTACGTTGTTCTGATGATAGATTTTTCTAAAGTTTTTAGAGTTTATGAGGATTATGGAATGAAACTTACTTCTATATAATTATCTGCCATGAATATGGATCGTATCCATTTTAATTTGCACATAAATGTTTACTGATATTCCCTCAACAAATAAAACTTATTGAAAATAAATTTAAGCATTTTATTAACATTACGATCAGTATTTAAAAAAAAAGCACATATGAAGAAAAATATTTAAAAATAACCATCACGAATGGCGAGGTAAATAATTTTTATAATACAAAAACCAAATTAACTATCTAGGCGTTTTATTTTAAACCGTCATTACCTTTCCTTTTTTATTTATTTTCTTTCTTTCTTTTTTTTTTTTTTTTTNGGCGATGCACTTCCAGGCGTATAGCTCTGTCCCCTCACCTTAAAGTAACCTGTTACTTACTTACGTGTTTTTATTCAAAATTTTCCAGACATCAGTTGTTAAATTTCACTTCTAAAAATTAATTATTTACGGCGATTCAAGGAGTTATAACAGGATTTTAAAATTTCACATGACGATGTATGATATAACAAGAACAGGGGGAAAAAGAGTGTAGTAAGCACAAAAAATAAAAATTATAACGAGTAAAATTTTCGGGGAGACTTCTCGCCCTTCGTCAGTGAGGAGTAAAGAGAGTCTGTCACTACGCTCTTCTCCCAACTGTTCTTATCTATAATATATATGTGAGCCGCATATATATATGTATAATGATAATGAACATTGGCTAGACAATAAAAAAAGAAAAAAAAAAGAGGAAGAATACAAAAAGTTATTGACTCATTAAGGGCTGATTGAATTTTTAAAGGCTGTCGGTAAGCTCCTTGTCAGTTATGTGCACTGATCGGCCGTAGGCAGTCGCCCCTGCCTTTAAGGGCACTCACTCCATCCCAGGCGCTCTGAAGAAGTAATCAGCTCTCTTTATAATTAATGAAAATTATACTCTCCCCAGCCGTATCAGGTGTACGACCCAGAGGAAAAGTTTTTCCCCGCCTCTGGGTTGTTGAACTCTTTGGTACCTGTTCCTTTACCTTTGCTAATGTTGTGTTATTTACATTTAGAATGATCGCCATTTGTTTTGATGCAATTTTTCAACGGTTACAATAATTTGTTGAACTACATGATTGGTTTTCCATACCGTCAATTCCCCGAACGCATGTACATGTCAGGTTCAAATGACCATATTGAGTGGATTCATAAAGGACTATAGTAATAAAATCGGCTATCGACCTGGGTATTGTGATATTTTGACGGACGCACTAAGCATTTTATTCAAAAGGAGAGTTTGTTGACCGTAGATATTATTCTAAGATGATTTTAGTTGAGGTTCGGTCAAGGTAGATCCAAACACACAAATTTAAAAGAAAATGTATTTTTTTAATAAAGGATTATCTGCCAACGTTTCGGCTTACATTGTAAGCCATTTTCAGGGCTATCATGAAGATGAGAGAGGACGTCTTATCCCTAAGCTCACATTTCCATGACTAGAGTGTTTTTTAGTCATGGAAATGTGAACTTAGGGACAGGACGTCCTCTCTCGTCTTCATGATAGCCCTGAAGACGGCTTGCAATGTAAGCCGAAACGTTGGCAGATAATCCTTTATTAAAAAAAACTACATTTTTTTTTAAATTTGTGTGTGTGGATCTACCTTGACCGAACCTTAACTAAAATCATCTAAGAATTAGCATTTTATTTTTTCTTTCCTCCGTTTTCGTCGTACGCCTGACTCTTACTTTAAATTGAAGAATTTTTATTGTTGATCATGGGATTTTAAATAAATGCAATAATTTTTTTTCTATTCTATTCAAATCTTATGTTACTTAGCAAATTGATTTTGATACGATATCGTCTGGGCCCTCAAGATCATGTATTTTACATAGGCTTGAACCAACTACTAATTACTGTTCAGGTGTAATTAAATTGAGGGTTACGATTTATATAATGCCATCAAATTGGGCTACTTCTCTCTTGACAATCATGTTTAAATTTCCATATTGCATTCACGTACTTATTACAGTTTACAATTATCTTTAACTCAAGTAATTATTTAAAAATTCTAATAAAATTATCTAAAGGTTAAAATTTATAATACAAGGATACATTTTCTTGTTTTAGTAACATTCAACTGCTCGTAAAAGTACTCAAACATTTTAAAAGAGATTTTACGAAAATCCTCTAATTTGAAGAGAGTGACTTTTTGCAAAAAAAAAAAAAAAATTTTGCTTGTTGCAACGAAACTCAATCAGATTACTTTCAAGGAAATAGATTTTTTTTCTATTTCAGTGGGTTTAAATTTATTAAAATTTACCTATTTTTTAAAGCATTAAATTGTGAAAATATATTTTACGTAGATGCTTCAGGAAGTATGTTACAATATATAACCTAGTATACAGTTTCAAATCATATAATGACATAAACAAACCTACTTAAGATTACTAAAAAGAAAGAATAGCTTATAGGTTTACAGAATGTCACCTCTTTGTTAGAAAATAGAAGTTAAGCCAAATAACCTGAATATCAAATGTTATTTTTATCACGAACACACATACGAACATTTGCAAACGTGCGCTCCACACACACACACACATGCACGCAGATGTCGAAGCCTATAACAAGGTTACTGATAAGAGTTGCATGACACGTTGGATGACTACAGATAATGGAATATTTATTAAGGCTCCCGGAATAGATGGGATTTCAGACAAAATATTGGAAACAAAAATCGATATGATTTCCTGAACTATAGTGGGTTTGTATAATGGCGGCCTCACTAGAGGTTGTTTCCCATCTGATCGGAAGCATGTTTCTAAGCCCAGAGTGTATGGTAAAGCACTGAGTAAATGATGTGGATGGCTTGAAGAAGTTGTCTCTTACCACTGCCGGGTAAAGCTAGTAATGTTTCGGCCAATGTACAACATAGGGAAGTATAAATTCCTTTGCGAGACACAAAAGGATTTATTGTCCAAAGAGTAACAAGAGAAGTAATTGACACAATAATGGATTTTAAAGCCACAAACTTGAAGAAACGTAAAATGGTTTCAATTGCATAAGACGTGTTCCAAGTGTAAAGGATCATCTTGAAATCTTGATATCCAATATCTTATTGGACCTATTCTATGTTTCCAAGTGGCCGTCAATACTTAAGAAACTAAAAAATTCCAATTTCCAAAAAATATTAACACACTTCTCAGTACTATTTTTACATCGGAAAGTACACCTGAAAAATAATTACTAGTGGATGATCTCAGAGATTAGTTCGTCTTCTGGGTATTGTGTCGTCATGTTTGATTCTGTCACTCTCCCTTGAAGAAGAAATGGAAGTTTTTTGCCTTTGTAGATGAATAGACTATGAACTACTACCGTTTACTGCGTGTTTTTTTTCCTCGTATGTTATTGAAAAACATTCCACATTCCATTTTTGTTCCTCATTTTAGTGTCGGTGAAGCGTAATAAGACTGTACTAATCCTGTGATCTAGGTCTTAATCTAAATTGTCTTCCTTAGAGGTATTTTAAAATATAATTAATAATGCACTTACATTTAATGTAAGTATGTTCACTTATTCTAGAGGCTTTTTCAAAGCTAAACGGTTAGATTTAGACCAACTGATGACAAGTGAGTCCTAACACAAAGTAACCTGGACAATTTTTTTCAGTGGTTAATGTCTTTTTTTTTTTTTTTCAAACTAGATAATTTTGAAAGTTATTCATTCGTTAAAAAGAACTTGGTAAAAGAAATTTTCCAGAAGGGTGAGATCTGAGGGATGCTTTCAGAAGTAGTCCCCTCGAAGAAAAGTTAATTATAAATTACTCTCTACAGTTGAGGAAACCACAAGCCCCTAATCGAAATGAGCTCTCAGCCCACCCTTCAGGACAGTTGTCAGTTTTTGTGGGGGTGAATTGAATGGGGCAACGCCCTCTTGTCATCCAATCCCTGGAAGTTGAATTACTTTCATCCCCTATTTAGTGTTTAATGTTTGCCGCCGTCTCTGAAAATATCAAAGTGGTGTTTCAGCAAGAATGGATCATTGTTAAATGTCGATGCGTAGGTTTGATGGAAATAGTTCGCACTTGCGAAACAATTCCCTAGAGTTTGTGGTGTTTGTTTGACGAAATTAGATTCAGTGTTATATTCTGGGATATGCTTGACTAAATCAAAGTTTTCACGAACTGTCATTATGCTAGTTTATATCCCTTAAGTTTCTCAACTGAAAATAAGCATGCATGGATTATAATTGTAGATTGTCATGCTACCAAATCACCGTGGTAAATATAATGAGTGTTATATTATCAATAGCCACCATTAACTATACTCTTACTTTCTCAAATACGCTTATCGAAATTGATGAATGCGCATCATTATTTAAATATTTTTAGTAATAAATTAACTATCATGGGAAAATAAGTATGAAAAGAACGTTCTTCTAAAGAACATCATTTAAACAGTTATACATTTGCACTAACATACTTATTTGGATTTACTAACTCAACGCATTTATAATTCCTTTCTACCTCTTTAGTAATAACTTTTCTAATCGTTATTTTATCATTGAGTGCGAAACTTATTAACATTTTTTCAGAAATACAGAAAATAGTCTTGTGGTTAGCATGAATGCCCTAAAGACTTACGATTTTAACCAAGTAGATTAACTTTTTTTTTTCTCGATTTTTTTCTTCGGAAGAATGCAAACCTAAATTTTATTCCATGAAGAAATGTAAATTGCCTCTTTCTATGAATGAGTCAAAGATAAATTTAGGCTTTTAAACTGAAATAAATTCAATCATTTGAATCGTCAGTTATTAAAAGTGGGTGCAATTAAAAAATGGTGTGATAATTCTTTCAACTAATTAGTTTGCACTCCAAAAATATGGAAACGAAGTTCTAGAATTCAAAGTTTGGGGTTATTCTATCCTGAAGGTAAAGTATCATTTTTATACTGTCAATGAGTTATTAAAACTTTCAAATTGCACGTTTTCAGCGCCTATTTTTACCACTATGTTATTTTAATACTTTGTAGTTCCTTTGGTAAGGTTTGTTAATAAATTTTCGCCTATTCTGATGTACTTTGTAATTAAAGTTATTGTTTTGAAAACCTATAAAGATTCTTGTTAATTATTTGTGTTAGTGTAAGAGTACGTAGATTAATAAAATAAATGGTCGACAAATGATATTTGAGAGCTACTTACTCCGGGGCTGGTGCGCCAGCTTCTTAGGCCTCTCTGGGTGCTCATGGGTACAGCACCTTTCGTGGTCGTGTAATGCCAACGTCGGAAAAACAGCTGAAACAAAAACAAAAAAACATTTATTTTGAAAATTTTCATATTTTAATTTTTCAAAATGTTTAGAATATAACAGCGGCCGATTTAATAAGATAAAAATTAAAATATATTAAAAAAATTCATTCCAATATTAAATTCAAGAAGTTAAAAAGCTAACTCATTTAAGCATAAACATTATTTTGATTTCTATTTGTTTATGGAAATTGTCTATGTCTTGAATTGTATTCAAATCCACAGAAAAGCTGAAAATCATTCAAAGAATTGTATGGTATATTTTATAATTTATTTTTTATTATAGAATGCAGTAGAAAATCCGTCACGCAGGAGCTGCGTAATCTTAGCAGATTTCCCATGTTTAATTAAAAACAAATTGAAATAAGAGTAAAAGAGTAGAAAAAATTTTGAAGCATGAGGGAACAATGAGCGTAAAATAAGTTTGTTATAAAATAAGGCATTAATCTAAGATGATTTTAGTTGGGGTTCGGTCGAGGTAGATCCAAAAAAACACAAATAAAAAAATGTATTTTTTTTAATGAAGGATTATCTGCCAACGTTTCGGCTTACATTGTAAGCCATCTTCAGGGCTGTAGAAATACAATGTCATGAGAATACAGTAATATTTGAAATTAGTATAATAGAGAATTATAATATAATGTGATATCAAGA
>KZ807869.1:322275-339435 GCA_000696205.2 Oncopeltus fasciatus | reverse complement strand
TATTATTTTAATTTTTTTTATAAATATAACAAATTTAGTTTGTTTCATTTTATTTTCCTCACTTAAATATTTAAGCTCTACTTTCATATTTAAGGTAAACTGTTGATTGAATCGATTTCTGTATTATTTTAAATAAAAGCATACAGTCATCTTTGGACATTTTGAGGTTATTTGTTCTAAAAGAAACATCTGTATTGGGAGTTGGTTTGAACAGAGAGAGTTCAGCTTGAGTTATGGTAAAGTTTCTACAGTACTATAGAAACTTTTCATTTTCTCCCCGAAAATCAGGCTAAACAATCCACAACATTCAAGTAGTGTGGTTACAAGTTCTAAGTTACCCGCAGTATTTAGTTATTCATTTCGAGTTCCACGTGGCGACTTCTAAGTCCTCAGATGAAAGTCTATTACCTCTGGCTAAATTGGATTGTAGACAATAAACGAAACTTATTCACTGATAAGTTGAACTAATAATTTCACGATTTTCGATATTTTAATAAAACATTAAGTTCGTAAACTTTTTCAGAAATTTCAGATTTTAAGAAAATTTCGATTTTAAGAATGATAATAATTTTGATATCATTAAAAATAAAATTCCTTCTTTTTAAATTTCATAGATGTATGTATTTCTTAGAAAATTTTAGCTTGACTGTCCCTATATAGTATATATTATATTCATTCATTTGGTAATCATTATATATAAAATGATAGAAGTTGGAAAGACATCTCGCATTGAATGTAGCATTAAGTGTGCTAAGTCCGGTGAAGATCTCTGCTCAGGCTTAACCCAACGAACGTACATATAAAAATAACTTAAAAAAAAAAACAATTACAGAGAGCTAAAATATCAGTCCTCTCTCTTATATGACTGCTCCCAAAAATAATAGAAAAAAAATTATATAATAAATATAAAAAATATATAGTAAACAACAGGAACAGTACTAGCATAACAAAAAACCATGCAAGCATCTGAACATATATACATAATTTATCCTCCTTACAAAAATTAATAAAATATACTGCATCCACAACAATTCCCCCAACGAGCACTACAAAATAAATAACAATATAGTCGCCAGACAGTCGGACTAGTCGGTTGCCAAATAGTGTTTTAAGCAGGCCTTTCGGAAGAACAATGACCCTTTAACCTCAAGTGGCAATGCATTTAGTTTCCTGGATGCTGCGACAAAGAATGCTTTCCTACTATTCTGCAGGTAGGTGACTCCAGGTAGGAGCATTCCATCATGCCTTTCAACCTTAACTCATGTGAAATTGCCGCAGAGGTCTCTGGGCTAACCGGTGTCTAGAGATAGAGAGAGAGTGAAGGAATGGGAGGGAAGAGAGAGAGGGGAGAGAGAGAGAAGGGATGAGAGGGAGAGGAGGGAAGAGAGAAAGAAGGGAAGAGAGGGAGTTAGAGAGAAGGGAAGAGAGGGAGTTAGAGAGAAGGGAAGAGAGAGAGAGAAGGGAAGAGAGAGAGAGAAGGGAGAGAAAAGGGAGAGGGAGGGGTGAGAGAGAGAAGGGGAGAGAGTGGGTGAAAGCAGTGAAGCGTTCACCAAAATCTCAGGCGAGAGAGAGAGAGAATATATATATACATACATATATTGGTAACATTAAGCGTCACTTATAAGATTTCATTTTTTTTTAGGTAGTAAATAAGATCAACTAAAGGGTTTGAATTTCTATTTAGTAATTTTTAAAACAACACCAAATCCAGTATTTAATTATTGGATGATTTTGTAATTGGCTGCACTTGCACATGGAAGAAATATTTCAATGAGATATTCTTTTATTTTTGGTTGCTATTGGTTCCTTCTGTTTGCTTGCTACTAGTTTTATATGTGGTATGAAAACTACATTAAATAAATTGTAGATAATTTAACATTTTAGAAGTTAGTCACAATAGCTAATAATTAATAAAGTACTTTAGAACAGGAAGATTTGTTAAATAGTATTTTTGAAAACATATTTTTCTTGGACTAGATATAAATTATGAATTATTAATATGATTATAGCTGATTGGTGGTTCAGATCGCTGGGCCAAAAAAAAAAAAAAAAGGGATTAGTTGAATCTAAGGCATCTGAATGAATTATGATATAATTATTGGGATTTCTTTAATAGCACCTCCTTTCTCATTAAGGAAAACCTTGAATTCACTGTGTTCTGGTGCAGGCTAGAGGAGAAGGGCTCTCATTTACATCACTGCACAATTCCCACCCCTGCTAATTTCCCTTTAGCTGCTTCAAGGGACAATGTAGGAATATCCAAGCGGGCTTCAACGGTCCCCAGGAATATTCGTGACTGCTCCTTCCGGGCTTGAAAAGCTGTCGAAAAGCTGTTTTCCACCCCGAGCTCTCGCACATCCTGCGATGGCTTCTTCCGGGCTGAATGGGGAATCATTAGTGTTGGAATAGTTCCCGAAAAAGAATATCAAGGCACAGTCTATTATATTATGCAGGTTTCAGATTTTCAAATCTGTCAAGATCTTCGCTCCGGAAACGGCTTTTGAAAATTATATTTAATCACCAGATATCTCAAAATATATTTGACACGAAGAAGAAAAGCTTTACGTAACTGTTCGTTTTCCAAACAAGCCTAAGATGGCAAAATTTAGGACGCCCTCGGTAGAGTATTGTTAACTACTTTCTATTATATGAGATTTCCATTTTCTGAAAACACTAAGCAATCTTCTTCATGAAGCAGTATTTTCTTATCTATATAAAAATTTGTACATGTAAGGACAACAACTCAAAATAATAGCGTAATTAATACAATTTATCATGTTATATTTTACGGGGAACAATTATCCTCAACAACTCCAGCTATGTAATTATTTCTATTATATAATACGTTTTGACTCCATTTAGACAGCCTCAGTTATTTTAATCCATCATTTTTATTGTATTTAACATTCTTAATAGTATTGATCATATGTCCAAATGTTTGAAACATAACATTAATGAATAAAAATGAATTAGTCATTCAATAAAAACTGTATTTTTCATCATGTAGTCTCTATATCACCAATCGCTAGACTCCATGATTAGAATGTATAGTTTTTATTGAATGATTAATAATTGTTCATTAATATGTACCGTTGTTTTATATATGTTTAAAACCATGTATGCTTATAAGCTAAACGGATCCGAAATGTATAGTGTTAAAGCATGTTTAACATATAACTCAAGATATTGAGACTAATTGAACCCTTCTAACATGATAAAACATTATTAGCGAGGAGAGAATATTGTCTTACCCTCTTTTTATGTACAAAACCAAATAATAATCACGTCATTATTTAAATAACTGCCGAGTATAAATGTTAAGGGAGGGGGGCGGAGAGGAACGGCCTTGCCTTGGGTACGAGAGGCTGTGGTGCTAACTTGACCTCCACTGTATTTCTCTCAGGCAGCCTGGAGGATGTGGAAAACCTGTTCCCTCCATGCACATCCTCAATACCAGGCCTAGCTCAAGTTCTGGCTCTACAGACGGACTTTGCACAACTTCGGTCTTGCTCACCGAGGTCAAATTTGGCATCTGGATCGTTTTCAGCCTCTTCTTTTTTTTTCCTTCCTTAAGTGGGGTCAAAATTTATTGAAGAGGCAGTCCTCTGGTGTCGCTGCCTGGTCTTCCAGTCAGAGAGCGTCATTTCGGATTTCTCTACTCACAGGTCCCTGTGGACGCCACTATTTTTTTCCAGTTTCTTTAAAACATCTCCAAAGGTTGACACGCCTTTAATATAAAAATAAATAAAAACAAAAAAATATTCAATTGTAATTTATAATGTAAGAAGTGAACTTGATTACAGGAATCTTAGAAATAAACAAAATCTATTGATAGATTCTTCCGGGCTTGATCATAACAAAAAGTTATTTTATGACCTCACCAGTGACTCTTTTTCCAGGTACTCGTCATAGAGAAAAAAAACAAAAAAAAAAAACTGCGGTCCAGTCATGATTAGTAGAGTTTCTTTCTCCCCATTTGGCCTTAAAAAAGCCTCAAATTTAGGATACGTTAGAGAAAATAAAATATTTTTGTTTACAAATCAGTTTTATATCTTCAGTTCCTAGAACCAATTCCCTGACTCCCCTTAAAAAAACCTGTGTTAATAACAAACGAAATTAGGACAAAGGCTGATGCTTGGCCTCATTAAAATTAATTGTCAGGAAAGAGACTCACTGAAAAACTTATTGAATGGGAGGAAGGGATTTTTTAAAAAAAGAATGCCAAAATTATATATAATTTAAAAATTACAAATTTTTCACATTAGTTGAGGAGGAACACAACGCAGAACAACGATATTTATTTTTCTTCTTAAGAATAACTAGGAAACTATGTATTTTGAAAAGAGAAAGAATACATTAAAGTAAGAGCGGTTTAGTCTGATGGTGGCACATCCTCCTCAGATGGGAAGTACCTCCGAGCCACTCTATCCTGAAGGCTCTCCACGTTAATGGCCTCGCTAACTGGCTGGCTTTCTTCTCGCTGCACCATTGTCTGCAACAGATAGCCTCCATCTCTCGCTCTTTCTTATGCAGGCCATTGTCCGCACTCCTCGGACAGAGTGAGCTTCCCGCCGGTCTTAACTAAGCCAAGAGAGGCGCACAAGCGAATTTGTCTTCGACGACAAGAAAATATATTGTCTGCTACAATCCAGCGTGTGTTAGATGCTGGAGGAATAGGGATACTCCTGAATTCTTTGTTTTGTACGACAATCATACTTGCACAGTTCTCCAAAGGAACTGAACTGGAATTTCATTGATTCTCTCAGACCATAAAAGCGTCAAAAATGTCTAATAAAGATTTTTATACATTTTGCTGACTGTGTAAGACAATCACATTAAAAAATATTAAGGGGGATGCTTTGCTTACATAAAACACTTGATGAAACAACTGGATTTTTTTTAAATTTAATTCAGGTGACTATTAATGAATAAATAAACTCGTTCATCTTGAAATTCATCTATATTCACCTATATTTAAATAAGAAAAATTGCTTGATCGGCAAATATCATCACCTAGTATTAGTCTGTACTGGTGATCAGAGGAGAAAAGAACAAATAATAAAATTAAACCTCGTTAAAAGTAATATCCTTCAAATTTAGCTTTTCGCTTCCTTCAAAAATAGCAACAGAAATTCCATCATTAAATTACATGAATCGATATCTCATTATAACAACTAATGTTATCATTTGATACTATTATACTTCATAATAATAAAAACAGATTTTAATTTATAATTAATAAATTTTATGTGAAATAATATTACAAATTGATATAAAGAAAATAGTAATTTTTATTTTAAGTACGATTCTGTTTGGTTAATAGTTTTTGCTTAAATGTCAGACATTATATTCTTAATGTAGGTGAAGATATACTAAATCATCTTTCTGGCTTTTATAATTTTTAGTGCGTCTTCCACCAATATCACCTTCGATTCCTTGCGAGAAAACATTTTGCCCCATTGTAATAAAAATAATAGTGAAAGGCGGCGTGATTTGATAGCTCCGAACAAAATACGTGGAATGAATAATTATTTATAATTTAAAGAAAACTAACATAAACATTTTACTTGATGCCATAACCACTGCTTGGGACTTTTTACACCAACAACAGTTTACCCATACGCAGAACGATTAAAAAAGCCCCTTTCATCAGTTCTGTAGCCCTGTGGAAATGGACTTTATTTTTCATTTAAATCAGTAGTTTGACATAGTTTATAGTTTATAGCACGTGTTATAGATTACTTGAAACGGCCTCTAATAGAATTGTATGACGAAAGCAGTCAGAGAATCTGTTGGGTTCATACCTGTGGATATCTTCAGGACTGGTGGTAAGGCCAAAACAATGAAAATGGTAATAACAACGACCTTTGTTTGAGTTTCTTTTTACTTGAGCAAGGAATCCTAATTTTAACTGATACAAAGAATTGTATATGCATTCTGGGCTATTTGATCGATAACACAGCTGGTAAACTGCATCTAGAATTAATACGCTAAAAGTGGAACACCCAGCCCCAAAAAATTGACTCGCAGTGACAAGGGCTGAAATTATTCACATCCGGTATGTGGGTCGGGTCCCATAAATAGGGAATTAATTCCTTGAAATTTCCAAGCTGTTTCCAGATTCAGCTGAATCTATTAGAGTTTAATAATAGTCTTTTAAGTCCGTAATCGTTAAATCTTTAATGACATCAATCGAAAATTTTACTGAAACCATTTCAGTTGATTTTATTACATAGGCTAACATAGTTAAGCTGGAAAATGAAACATTTTGATTGAAAGAGGAAAGGTATAATTTTTATTTCAGGTGATATTACAGCTAGACTCGTACAGCTGGGAGGCGGTTTCAACTATCCATCTTTGTCAGTTGATTTGAGATATAAATTTTTTTTTTGTTGCTATAATATTTTCCACTAAATATTTATACATTAAAATTGTTTTTAAGATCACTTTGCTCCAGCAGTAGGCTTAAGACGCTCAAATGAGCTTCATTTTACATTTATCACTCGTTAACTTACAATATTTCCATAATATTTTATTTTCATTTTCAATTCTAATCCATAAAGTTCTAATATGTTCTTCAATATTGATTGATTATAAGTTTGTTAGCTGTGGATTTTAAGTTTATTTACAAAATTATTTATGCAGCAGACACTTTCTGCGATCTTGCCAACTTTCCTTCTCCGAAAAGAAAGGAATTCTGCTCTAGCTTTTCCCATCGTGCCTGGAAACAAACACTAGTACACCATATAGATATTTTCTACAATCCTCCATCCCCTACAGATTTCAGACCTATTTATGCGCACACTATTCTAATCAAACTGCTGGAACAGTCTCAGATATTTGCTCCCTTCCCTCTAAGGAACTAAATCCTTTGCTATCTGGTTTTCGTTCCGCCTTTAAATCACTATCCACTCCCAAAAAAATCCCACAAAGACCTTTTAACCGCATGGGACCGCTCGAATATTTTCAATCCTGTTCTCGTAGACTCGTTCAAAGCATTGGGTATTAAAGATAATTCAGGTTGGTGTCTATTTTATATATATATATATATATATATATATATATANTATTTTCTTGGACAAATAGAAAATTTTTATGAGCATTCATGGCCACTGATTTGGAAATTAAATAAAACTCACTTTTTTGTGATTTTCAAAAATATTCTCTAGATCTTGGCTTTATTTTCCTTCCAGCCTTGCCCAAATAGATAGAACATTGTACATTCTATTTTATAAACACTTAGTTCATCACTTGGTTCAATAAGTTCTTTTGGTTAACTTAAATATACACTAAGAATAGTAAACTTTCTAAATACAATTTTTATTATTTATTAATAGAGAATTTTTGATTTTTTCAAATATTCTTATATAATCCGAAGTACCTCATACTGAGCCAAGTATTATTTATAGATTGGTTATTATCCTTACCAATACCCTCGACACATAATTTTCTTCAGCAATGTTTTTCATTTTCTTTTAAGTTTTGAAATTATATCACCAATAAAATTGTTCTTTTATGCTAAATGTTTAATGCAACTAAATTCAGTTTTTAAATAATGAAATTAATTGTGATATTAACTCTAAATTTTCTACAAGAAATACACAGTGAGCAAGAAAAAAAATCTTACTACCTCATCTGGGAATCAAACCCAGGTCTCCTACTTTCCAGGTAGTCGTGCTGACCTTTACACCACTGAGGCAGATTAGATAATCTCTACAATTCCCCGCATTTTACTCCGAGTCAAAACCCCCCAAGTAAGATGAATATATCGTCTTATACTCGAAGAAGCTAACATTGTCAGCTATTAATTAGACTCTTCTTCTATCTGATATTTATTTTTTAGGTAATGAAATATTTCTTACTTTTTCTGGCTCCTAGTGCATTTATTGTAGAATATTTAGCGTGGGATTACATACCATGACAAATTTCATTATTTAAAGAAGTTGAATTGGAGGATAGGAACAACAATTTTCATTGACTGGCTTAGGATAAATACCAATCTATTAATAATATATTATCATTTTAGCAGCTGTGTCTATATTTCTAACTTACAAATGAATATCACCATTAAAAATAAAGGGATTTTCGTTCTGAACTGATCTTGCAAGATCAATAAGAAACTCAATGGATGGATCACTGATCAAGAAAATATTTAAGTGAATCAAATCATGAAAAGGGGTGGGAACTGATATATATAGAAATGTAACATCTATGCTTATAAATAATATTGAATCTAAGGAATACAGGGAAATATATTTAAAATTACCGAAAAATCCAAAGGTGACTTAATGGTGGAAGGGAGAAATGAGTAGTGGCAGAATAGAATGGTAGCAATCTATAAAAAAGGAGATGGACTCTCCAAGTGGCAAATGATGATACAATTGATCTCTAAGGATTTTGTTCTTATGAATAATAGGTAATGAATATAGGTATAAAATATCAGGTCAAGAAGGACAAAAGTCTTTGACGGCTAAGCCAGAAACTATCTTTGTGTTAATGGGGAAAAAAAATCAAATTATGAAAAAAAAAAAAAATCTGCATTAAACAAAGGTATGAATATGCTGTATTCGTGCACAGAATATATTTACTTGTAAAGAGTCTTTACATTTGACAAATCTTGGTTTTTCACTTACAATTCCGAAACAAAACGTCAGTCCATGCTTTGGAAGAGTCCAATCTCACCAAAAGCTAAAAAAGCTTGAATGAGCAAATTGAAACTCAAAGTGATGATGATCAATTTTTTCAACACTCAAGGGATTGTGTGTACCTTCAACATTATTACCACATGGTGCTTGCTTAACTCAGTGAATTTTTATTTTATTCAAAACTTCTACGAAGGCTAACATTTTTCATTGCGTTAAATATCTATTTAAAAAGCAATAAGAGTAATATATTAACATTTTCTTGTTTCTATTCTAATAATGATGACTACAGTTGCTATATTAACTACTACTTTGCCTGTTGCTTCCCTTTTTAGTAAAAAATATTAAACTGTATTAAATTAAAAAAATATTAGTCTGGTATGAAGTAGCCAACAATATTTGATGACTTACAGTAAGTGTTGTGAAGAGGTTGATGAGGAGGAGGCTGCATGCTCTGAGTATAGGTAAGAGTGTAACCACTCCAAGTGGCCTGCTGCTGGGCTGGACTAGTGTAGCCTTCACTTTGTTGAGATGGGCCAGGACTCTGAGCATTAGTTGTTCTGACTGTTGGAGGTACATTGCTCTCAGCAACTGGAAAACATTATTGTCATAGCATCATTTCTCAAGGAAATTAGATTTAAAAAAAAAAAAGTATTCCTGTAAAACAAATTTTTAACAAATTACAACGTATACTTTTCAGCCTGAAAGTCCCAAATTTACCTGTCCTTCCCCCCAGAAGAATTACAAACCACAATTCAAAAAATTCAAGAAGACCTAAATTCTAAATGTTCTTGGGCTTTGACAAACAAGCTTTTTCTGAATGTTAAAAAATCTCAGGCTATTGTTTTAGGGTCTAGATTCTTGTATCACTCCCTCCTATTTCTTCCCTCACAATTAATCAGGGCCCAATTTCCTTTCATTCCTCAGTCAAAAACCTAAGCAATATCCTAGACCAAACCCTTTAATGAAAACCTCATATTTTACAGATTTCCTGTAGCTGTTTCTCCACTCTCCAACAATTTTGCCACTCTAGTCATCTCCTGCCTGGTAAAATTCGTAGTCTACTTGTGTCCACATGTACATCATTATAAATATGATTACATACTTATATTATATAATAAATATAAAAAATATATAGTAAACAACAGGAACAGTACTAGCATAACAAAAAACCATGCAAGCATCTGAACATATATACATAATTTATCCTCCTTACAAAAATTAATAAAATATACTGCATCCACAACAATTCCCCCAACGAGCACTACAAAATAAATAACAATATAGTCGCCAGACAGTCGGACTAGTCGGTTGCCAAATAGTGTTTTAAGCAGGCCTTTCGGAAGAACAATGACCCTTTAACCTCAAGTGGCAATGCATTTAGTTTCCTGGATGCTGCGACAAAGAATGCTTTCCTACTATTCTGCAGGTAGGTGACTCCAGGTAGGAGCATTCCATCATGCCTTTCAACCTTAACTCATGTGAAATTGCCGCAGAGGTCTCTGGGCTAACCGGTGTCTAGAGATAGAGAGAGAGTGAAGGAATGGGAGGGAAGAGAGAGAGGGGAGAGAGAGAGAAGGGATGAGAGGGAGAGGAGGGAAGAGAGAAAGAAGGGAAGAGAGGGAGTTAGAGAGAAGGGAAGAGAGGGAGTTAGAGAGAAGGGAAGAGAGAGAGAGAAGGGAAGAGAGAGAGAGAAGGGAGAGAAAAGGGAGAGGGAGGGGTGAGAGAGAGAAGGGGAGAGAGTGGGTGAAAGCAGTGAAGCGTTCACCAAAATCTCAGGCGAGAGAGAGAGAGAGAGAGAGAGAGAGAAATATAAAAATAACTGTATTGCTTTGAGAATCGTAGGCGGCTTATCACGGGCTGCCCACACTGCTAATAGAATGAGTGCGTAATTGAGATGGAAGTACTCGCAATGACGTCAGATACGCCCATAGTACCTCCGCTGTACTACCTCTCTCCACACTGGTCGATATCTCTCAGTCCCCACTCAAGGTAACTCACCTTTATTAACTTATCTCGGCCTAACTCACTCCACAGGCTCCGGACAGCTTTCCACGGGGTAAGGAACGAATAATAAATTTTTATTCTTACTCATCCAATGACTGAAAATGAAAATCAAGTAATAACTCTAGAAGTTTTAAATTAAATGCACAGGGTGCCAGAAAAAAATCTTACTACCTCAGCCGGAAATCGAAACCAGGTCTCCTACTTTGCGGGTAGGCTCGCGTCGTCTTACCTGGGGGTTTTGACTCGGAGTAAAGTGCGGGGAGTTGGGAAAATTATCTAACCTGCCTCGGTAGTGCAAAGATATTAGTGCACCTACCCGGAAAGTAGGAGTCCCGGGTTCGATTCCAGGCTGAGGTGGTAAAAAAAATTTTCTAGCTCCTTGTGCATTCGTTGTAAATAATGTAGTTTCGGATTACATACCGTAATAATATTTAACTAGAAGTTTTATTTTAATTTTTTTTTTTTTTTGGTTTTATGTATTTTTTTCACTCCCCATTCGACTACTTTGGGCCATGGAAGAAGGAGCAATCTAGTAGTAACGATTCTAATCTAATCAACCATAGCTCTGTTCAGGCTTTAATTCAGATAGAAAAGCCTGTTCTGTGTGGAACTTGAATCCAAAGCCAAGTTATAAATTCCTCCATTACGGTATAGGAATATTTTATAAAATATATCACTTGCCTCCAACTCTAGCCGTCATTCAAACGGAATATAAATTGCAATCTTAGCAATTAGCAATAAACTAATGAACTAATATTCATTAATTTTAAATTTGGATTGGGCAATTCTCTGCAAGTTAGTTAATTAAATATGGCATCCGGTCAAGAGTGTAACTGTCCCAGGACTAATTGACTTTCCAACTAAATTCACCAATGCTTTACAGATTACACAATTTGACAAATATTAATTATATTAAGAATATAATCATCTCTTTTAGGCCAGTTCTGTATAATTTATAGGGTAAGGACCATATGAGAACCAAGATAGATGACTCACAATAAATCACCACCATCATCTTCACCAACCTCTTGGAGCAATCCATTCTGCTAAGGGAATGCTTCTTTCTGATTGACAAAGACCTCGCCTTTATAAGGACATCTTATCTTTAGATGCATTTTTATATATTTAATCTAGTTTTATTTGGATGAGAATTATTTTACTGTATCATACAAAATTTTTAACCATAAGAAGGTGTATTGTAATTTGGAGGTGACGATCTAATTAGATATGACAAGCAAGTGTTGCAAGTGGATAAGTAGAAAAAATACTTTTGTATTAAGCTCTAGTGGATTTATCAATTTACTGAAATCATCGCTCGAGTGCATTCAGAAAAATATAGATTTTCTTTTTCAGCTAATTATCAGTCAAAATTAACATTTGATATCTAACATCTTCAACAATATTATATATTTGATAAATTATGATATTATTAAAATTATAAATAAATAGAACAGAAAATAATGAGAAGGGTTAAAGAAAAAAATTATCATGTTTTGTGATATTTTTATTAGTTGTTCTATTTAAAATTATGGTTCTGATGTGAATTGAAGTTAAATTATCCAAAAAGAGATTATTTAATAATTGAAGCAAAACAAACGCGTAGCCTATGCATTGAATTGTGAATTGTGTCTTCAGTAAAAAAGTTATTTAATAAAAAATAAATATATATTTAATTTAAAGAAAGAAAGACTTTGGAAAACCGATCTCTAACAGGAACAAATTATTCATAGTAACCCTATAGCAATCAAGGTGGATTTATATTCCATAGTGTTGTGGAACTATATATGAGAACGAATCGGTAGGTTATGTGGTCCGAAGCGAATGGGCCCAAGTGTACTTGTTTGTAACCACATATTTACATCTGTCAAGATTCTTTTAAAAGTTCCCAAATATAAATGCGAATACTCCAATCCAAAGCAGACATAAATGAACAACTTAAAAGCTGTAAAATTTCAAACGTGCAATTATATGAAATTTACACCAAAAGAAATTCAACTACTTTGGTGGAATATTCAAATAAATATTATCTGTTTTTATGATTTCATTCGTTTAAAGGACATTGTATTAATGATCAAAATTAATCTCTAAACGTATTCAAAATGACCAAGGTTATCACAAAGGATGTGGGTGTCAATCTAAAAACTAATGGAGTAATGGGTTAATGGAGTTAACCTCTAAACTTACATATTCTATATTAATGAACTTGAAAATGAAATAAAACTATTATATCATTTTAAATATTATTATATATCAAATAGGAAGACTAATCTCAAACAAATTGTGATGAGTTGTACTGAATGTTCAGCCAAAAGATATCACAAAAAGTTATTAATACTGTACATTTAAGCTTATATCTTATTTTAAAATAAAATGACTGTAACTGCAGACGGGATATAGCAGCAATAGTGAAGGGAATGTGTCCCTTGTGTAAAGCCTTATTAGCGGGAAAAGGGAAAATAGGCTAAGGTCATTTAAATTAATTGCTCCGGAAGTGTCCGACGCGGGGAGGAGACATCTTTGCCGCAAATACCCCACTAACCCAGATACCCACTTATTTTGCATTTGTGGACTTTCAATGAGGATAAGTTTCCTCCCCCCCCCCCTTCCCCGGGAAAAGTGTGTAATCACAGCGGCTTCATTCTGAGCACGGTGTGCCTTGACAGACTTTTCCGTGTTCCCGCTTTAAATAGGCGAGACTTCCCTTGTGTGCTCGCATCTCTACCGGGAAACTAGAATCCTCCAACCCTGAAGGATGTCATTTTAAATGACCCTTTTCATAAAGTTAACACTATTCAACTATTGTATTTCCCTTACTTCATTTCAATAAAGCCTAGAAGCGCAATCATGTATGTAAATTTACTGAAACAATAATATGTACGATTAACAAGGCGTATTAAGCCATTAATCACACTGAGGATTGAAGGTAAGGCTGGATAAGACTGGAGATAAGCTGATATGTAGTGGTTGGTGGAGAAGAAGGGAACTTCTATTTCCCGTGGTTGCATATATCTCATACTTACATTCTGAAATATGTATCTTCCATATTATGTGTTTTTTGGAAAAATTAAAAAAAAAAACCGAGAATTGATAAGTAGTGTTCTGGAACTATTTATTAAATATTATCAAGTACGGTGACATTAATAATATATAATATTATATTATCTATGCCCTGTAACAGACCCATTTTCACTTATAGTAAATTGCAATAGATACAGTACTATATAGATGTAGATTGTTGTACTCAATTTTCATTACACAAAATGAATCTTCATATATTCTATGAAATACATTCATTTTAAATATATTTTTTACAAAAACGTATAATCGTAAAATTTAAGTAAATTATTACTAAGATCCAGCCATTTTATTAAAGGTTTGACTGGGGATCTATCTATTTTAATTTAAGGGACATTTTTTGATAATTTGAAATGTTTCACTTCATTCAAAACATTTTTATTACATCAATAACCTCATAAAATATGCGCTAACATTGGAATATAGTTCTTAATTATAAAATTATCTCTAACTCTAACCCACAAATTTTATCGAAAAGTTATATGAATCTCGGTGAACATAAAAAAAAAAAATTCTAAACAACAGAATATATCTTTATTTTACTTTATTAAACTTTATTATTACGTTTAATGTCCAATTTCGAAAGAGTTCTAGATTTTATTCAATGAATAGAGGGGGCTATCATGTAAAAAAAAATCGATAAAGTCTTAATTAAATGTTGACGTTGTCGTGTATGAAAATTTGATAGTTAATATTATTAAAGGTACCCTCTACTGCTTTTTTATTGAGCATGGAGAACTTTAAAATTCAGGAATGAAAATAAAAAGCGATTTATTGGGCACCTCAGAAGGTCCTGGGATCCGTTTGGGTCTCTCAATCCTGTCTCTACGGGTTCTAATCCTGCACCGAGCAAGCTTTATCCTGCACAAATAAAAGCTTATCCAGAGCCGTGGGTGTTTAGAATGGAATGGTAACCTATAGACATCCCTCTCTTGATAATCCTAAGTGGACGAAAGGAAGGCTAACACTTATTTAAAAAATAAGTAAATAAGTGTATGATTTTCAAAGAACGATTGTTATCTCACGGGATCGGAACAACGGTCGTTCTTTTCAACCACGTGTCGGTCATTTACACTTGACTCTCAAAAAACATCAAACATCTGAAAATGAAGAAGAAAATGAGCGGACTTTACTCAAACTGTCCCTTATCGAAAATGAATTCTATGTTTCCTAATAATGGCGAAAATAAAAACCATGTTTCGTGGCTGAGGGCAGAAAAAGAGTTGCACTAATATGGCTATTTGAAGGATTTATTTCACCTGGTATCTCTCCCCAGTTCTAGAAAGAAGTAGTTCAGTCGCTGTTCCAACTGTAAGTTGGTATATGTACCTGTTATATATACCTGTTATAAATAGCTGTTATATGTACCTGTAAAAAAGAGTTGCGCTAATATGGCTATTTGAGTGCTTTATTTCACCGGGTAAAAATTCTCTCCCCAGTTCTACTAAGAAGTAGCTGAGTCACTATTCCGACGGGGAGTTTGTATATGTACCTCTCATAAGTACCTCTTATATGTACCTGTTATATGTACCTCTTATATGTACCTGTTATATATAACTGTTATAAATAGCTGTTATATGTACCTGTAAAAAAGAGTTGCACTAATATGGCTATTTGAGTGCTTTATTTCACCGGGTAAAAATTCTCTCCCCTGAGTCACTGTTCCGACGGGAAGTTGGAATGGGAGAGATTGACAAAGAGGGGTGGGTCAGGGACAGAGTTACGCCCCATAAAGAAGGGTATCATATTAGGGGAGTCTGGGGGGAACCCTAGCTCCTCAAATTTGCGTATTTCCCGACCTAAAAGCGGAGTTGGAGCTCTCAACCATATCCCACTACTCCAGGCTGATGACTGACCTTATTTCTGTAAGTCTACAAGACCAACGCGACCTACTTTCATTCCCTCTTCCCACAGCCAGTGGAAAATGATCTCTGTTTCAACATATGTGCTTTCCTAAGAAAAAATATGCTCTTCTCGAATGTACACCACCTAAAAATGGTTACTCTTTAGAATTCTTTCAAATAATTTATACCCTGAGAGCCTATTTCATCATTTATATAACATTTGAATTTGTTCTATATTTATANTTATCTCTTAGAGCCAGGAGGTCTAAGGATTCAACGTTCACTTGGCTTGAGAGTATGAATTGGGCGACAATCAGCAATCAATAAGCAGTGCCCCATTCCCTATATTGTAAATAAAATGATATAAAACAAATAAACTAATTTACTATAATTTTTATTTTCATAATAATGTTTAGCAAAAAAATAAACTGTAAAAGGTTTACGGTTTCTGAATTTAGTAATAAATATCACCCAATTATTGTCGGATTTAGTTTAATTCCTTATCAGAGGGCAAGGTGAGAATTTTCAATATATTCAAATCATGTTTATGGGGTTTTAGGAAAAATTATTGAAAATCGAAAAAATATTTAAATTTAGTAGTGCGACTTATGAAAATTTTTATTTTATATCCACCAATCCTATTCAGAATAAGCTAAATATGTGATCAGTTCATAATTATAAATATATATAATATATTATTTTTTTAATAGTCTAATTACTGATGATTTGGAGAGTCTCCTTTAGCTCAGTTGCTTAAGTTATTTATACTCTCTTATAGAGTAATAACAGGCATCCAAAAGACTCATCTATAAACACCACCATTTTAGATTAAAGTAGAACGCAAAAGTATTGTATTTTTATGATATCGAACTTACAGTAGGTGGTAGGTTATATTATTTCTTTCTGGGAGTGGATACTTTCATCAGAAATTGGGCTGGAGCTGGCAACACCTCAATTTGGCGGGAAGCCTTACTGGAAGGCTGCCAGTTACCGGTTAGTAGTAAATTGAGGGCTCATTCAAAACTCATGTCGTACAAGTGGTGCAGGTTTAGTTGGTCGCTGCCCCTAGCGTAGATAGCAAGATTTTCAAAAATATTTCAAGTCCGCTTATCTGTCAACAAATATTCCTACTTTTTTCATCAACGGCTACTATATTTCATTCAAATGTTTTCTTTTCATTAAATTTCCCTAAATATAAAGGTAAAATTCTCAATCATAATTGGTGTTTGAATACTTGACATAAAATTTGGTATAAATAATTTTACTGAGAAAACGCTGTAAATTATTTCATATTAATTTTCCTAAATTTATAAGATTTTTTTTACATGATTTTAAAATTTATTTATTATTGCATACATAATAATAAATTATATTATTTTTGCTATAAATATAAAAATGCTGATTTTTACTTTCTGCACATTTTATACCGCATACAATATCTTAAACAATGAAAGAGAGAATTGAATCATTTAAAATTTTGGGTTTTCCATATTTCTTATACAGTTTCATATTTAGCATTAACAAGTTTTTATTGCAGACAGTGAAATGTAACCTTTCAGAATGGATTATAAACAAAATTATTACATTTTTTA
>KZ807869.1:300676-318448 GCA_000696205.2 Oncopeltus fasciatus | reverse complement strand
TATATATATGTGTGTGTGTGTGTGTGTGTGTGTGTGTGTATCTGTGTGTGTGTGTGTTGTGTGTAAAAGAATCTAGTAATGCGATTTTGAAACATGTTAAATTGTTCAACACCCTAGGATAAGGAATAGTGCATACAGAAGGGTAGAATAACTGTAGTAAACATGACAATATTGTTGCTAAGGGTCACTTACAATTAAAAACAGTAAGATAAATTAAAGTTAATTTATTATGAAAAATAAATATCCACTAATTACAACATAACCTACTGTAATTTCTGCCATTAATAACTAACAAATAAATAAATAGAAAATAGAGAATTACTTACAGCTTAAAAATTAACTATTATGTACAAATAAATTAGATATACAAAGATGCCTTAAGAAAATTTGTTAATCCCTGTCATTTATTCCTTCGCTGTTACTGGCACTGCGAAGGCCACAACCAACCCGTCGCTTTGAACGTCACTGAAACTGAATCAGACGGAGATTAACTTATCTTTGATTGGGGGGCCACTGGCGAGCTGCTTATGTAACTTCGTGAAAGTGACGAGGAAGGCCTAGAAGGTTCTATAGGGATTTCCAAGTAACCCTGCTTCCAGTAATTGGCCCCTTTCCATAAAGGTTTGCTTCTCACGCCACGCTACCTAGTCTTTAATAATATAGTGGACTCGGATGAATTGATAGATTTGAAGCAGCGGTCAAAGGATTCTAAGAATTCAGGTATATAAATAAAAGCAAGTTAGAATCAAAATAAAATAATTTTAGCTCTTCATAATTATATTAAATTAAAAATTTTACTTAAAACAATATTTTCATTCACTAGCTAGAAAAGAAATTATATTTAGAGAGGGTGATAGATGGTAATCATTTATACATAGCAATAATGTTAATAAGCAATGGAAGATATAAATAGATACACTTTCTGCCACTGATAAAGTTCCACCTCTCTATTAAATTATAATTAAATGCATTCCAAGTTTTCTCTTTGCCAAACGAAAACATCTTTTGCAAGAATTATTTTAAATAATAAAATCTACTGTGATTCCCGGGGTAACTCATGGGATCCGTTCGATATCGCAAACTTTTATCTATAAAAAAAGGCTTGACCTAAGGCGTGGATGCTTAGAATGGTGTGGCAACCTGCAGATAGCCTCTAGCTCCAAGACCCTAAAAATGATAAAAGGAGGCTAACACTCTTTCAAGAAAGAAAGAACGGAATCAGCTAGTAAAATCAACAATAACCTTAGTCTCACAGGACTAGAGTAAGTCGCCATATTCTGGAAAAGATCGCGCTTAGCCGCAACAGTCTTTAAAGAAGACTTAGACACGGGAAAGGGGAATTGATAGAACCGGCCCGGTTAGGAAGAGAAGTTAGCCCTAGTTAGGGGCAGTTCCGTGATAGACAAATGGCTCGGCCTTTACCACGGAGGAAAGACACGCCAGCCTGCATAAACGCTAGCTCCTACCTGACTTGATACTCAGAGATAAGTACATTTGTTTCACCCATCCAAGTTAAAAATTATTTTGGGTAATTAAATGAAATTTAAAACAATAGTAGACACTATTGATTACTATTAATCAAATGCGCTACAGTTAACTGTAACTAAAATAACTAACTATAACTATAAAAATGCTCAAAAAGGTCCTGGGTACAAATCTTCTCCTCCCCTCCTTTTTTTTTCTCTCTTTTTTAACCACTAGTTTTAACGATACGCACCATGGAACGCTGTACCTGCGGGACTAATAGTATCTCATGGCCCACTGGGATTTCTCAGGCAACAGGTAGTGACTCATCTAAGGAACTAAGCCCACGAAAGTAATCACAGGTATGCCAGGTATAGTGGTGATTGACAGAAAGACCGATCGAAAAAGTTCTGAGTGAAATCCGATCAATTATCCAAAAGATGAATGACTAGTGTGGGAACACATACATGCGCGTGTGCGCTGTTATGTGCGATAATTTGTTATGCTACTTCTTGTGAGCTCAAATTTTCCCTGGACGAATTGGAGCTATTGGCGTTAGATAGTTAAATAAATGGTTGCCGACATGATGAAGGCACGGCAGACTGGTCAAGTGCACGCATGCCTTAAACCCCTCCAATACCACCATATCCATGTGATGAAGCGCAGAGTCGGTAGACATCTAATACGAACCAAATAGAAACAGGATAATTGGACAATACTGTTGAAAAGTATCAACTAAATTGTAAAAGTTACAAATGCTCTTTTTCATCTCTCTTTAAAACATGCATCCATGTCATATAATAAAATTATACATAAGACGAAAATTAAGGTAAAAAAATACATTCTAAAATTATTTGTCAATAAGAAAAACATAACATTGTTGTTCCATTCAAATGTTTTATTGTATAACAAAATATATGAGTAAGTACCTAAAATAATAATGTACAACTAAACTAGGATTATTTAGTTATAGCTCTATTATATATTTGTCCCACATTAGCCCTATGACCGGCTTAGAAATAAAAGAAGCTATATATTTTAAAGAAACTTATAATATCTATGTAACAATTTTATAATAACTGGGTTTAATTATTTATACCTTTACGACACTACACTACTGTTGCTTATGGATCTTCGAAAATGTCCAACAGCTGTTTTTCTTAAACTATTCTAATCAGCTCGAGAATAAGATCAGAGATAAGTTGGCGAGGCGACACATGTCAGAACTGGAAGATAGTTTGTATTAATCAACCATCAGAACATGTAAATAACCAGACATACGGATCACAATTTAAACACATTCATCTGATCAGAAAAGTTACTTGTTTTTTCAAATTTTCTTTTCAACATACGAGCTATGAATAGTCATTAAGGGAGTGTAATTGTTGTAATATTTAGGCACCGTTAAAAATTTTTGTAATTCACTTATAATGTCAGATCTCTTTGTACAAAGAGTTCTTCATGTGTATCTTAACGTTTCAAAACCTTACAAATCTAGCATAGAATAGCACAAATTCAGGTTCTATTTATGTAAATTGACCTGCTTTATAAATTCGAGAACCTCACAAGTCTAGTACAAATGTATTAAGTCTTCACGAATACGTACTTTTTTTTTTTTTTTTTTTTTTTGGCTGTGTTAGCCTCCCTTACAACCACTTCGGGTCATTGGAGAGAGGGAATATCTACTGATTACCACCCCATTTTAAACACCCATGGCTCAGGACAAGCTTCTATTTATCAATAGAATGGGCGGGATTTGAACCCGCGGTGTCAGGATTGCGAGACCCGTACGGATCCCCTGAGCTAGCCTGGCGCCCCAAAAAATACGTACTTTTGAGTGGCTCAATTTGGTAATCTCTATCAAAATTTTGAAATGTTTTCCTGACACTTGTTGTAAATCGAATTATGCGACAGACTTTGAAAAAAAAAAACTCATTAACTTTTTAGTATCATATAATCTTTATTATTAAATTAATTTTTTGTAATATAAAAAAATATTTAAAATAATTCTAGATTTGTATATAAACAAGTGCTTAGGCTTTATCTCATCTATATAATAGCCTTTTCAAAATTGAAAAATCACTTTGGTTTTGCCTGAAAAAAGTTCAATGCAGATTATGCCTAAAACACATTATTCATATTAAATTATTTGAATTTGGTATAATTCTTGCATAGAATAAAATTATCAGATTGTTGTTAGTACTGTTAAATAAACCAACAATTAATAGACCTCGGTAAAGAAACCTTCTTAAAAAGAAAAAAAGGGTACTTCTACTTATCATTCCCTCACCGAGCTCCAACCCACACAAGAGGGTTGCCATCATGGACCCTGCCACCCACACACTCTCACCCACATCCTAATAGATTAGGCTTTAACAGATCCCGCCCAGGCGTAATTTTCAATTGAAGTTATTACATCATATAGATTACACATTATAGCATCAGAATTATATAACATTATAATGAATAAAACATAAGTAGAAATAAAAAAACTTTTTTATATAAATATTACTTTATCAAAAATATTGTCGTAAACATCTTTTCACATCGTAGACTCCTAATATAGTAACATTAAGTTCTCCCCACAATCACTATTGCACCACCTTTAGTGACTATGTATTGATCTCTAGGTATCAACTCAGCGGTGTCATGTAAATGCCTTCCGCCGTTGTGTACCTTGCAAAAATTTATGTAGATTACATAAATCCTTTATGTATAAATTCTTTTTCATACATATTTATAAAAATTGTATCTGAATATGAAATTTTTCTATTTTTATAAAAATAGATCTACTATCTCATTTTTATAATGTAACTTGGAGTAAAATATACTTGCTTAACAAATATTGCATATAAAACAATATATGTTCAGAAATAAAAGAGAAAAATAATTTTACAAGATTACATCAATAGCTCCTTGAAACCTTTTATTAGAAATTAGTCCCCGGTTCAAAATTCAATGTGTTTAGTTTTTTTTTCTTTCTGTTTTTTTTTAAAAATATGTGTTAGCCTCCCTTTTAACAACATACGGTCATAGAAGGAGGGGCTACGTACGGGTCGCCATCCCATTCTAAACATCCATGGCTCAAGACAAGCTTATATTTATCGATAAAAGCTTGGTTTGGGTGGGATTTGAACCCGCACCCTCAAGATTGCGAGACTCGAACGGATCCAATGAGCTACCCTGTGGTCCTTTGCTTCTGTTTGTAATGACCTAAATGATTTCTGGTGCACTCCTGGAAGAACCCAGCCCTGATAGGGTATCATTAGTCATAGTATGGGAAAAAATCAAGCAGCCAGAGTGGGGTGTGCTGACCATGCACATTCTCAAGTGTTCCGTGATGTCGAGAATAAATACATAACCACCCACATAACCCCACCCTGATGTCTTTGGTATGTAGCTGAATTGTTATTTTTTATTTTCTCAAATTTCACTGAATATACTGATAAAATTTGTCATGTGATTAATTGAAACTCCCTTTTGCAAGTATTATGTAGCATAATTGAATAAAAACCCTGAAAAAGGTAAAAGTAAATTCTACCCGAATTTAAAAATTATGATTAGTACTCATTGCAAATAATCAGCAGGTATTTTAGTTTAAATACATTTTTCTAGTGATATTAATATTTTAATTTTGATTAAATTTTGAAAATATAGTTTCACTAATAATGTATAGAAGATATATATTTGTTTACTTAGATCTAGAGGAATCTATGAGATAAATAATATAAGAACTTATCAATCAGTCTATTATTTTACGTGTAAAATACTACATCCAACAAAGATTACTTTATATCTCCTTGGCGTTAATGACCAAAGTACTTTTTAACAAGTGTCATATTTTTTTTAATGATCTACTATTGAAGTTTGACAGTTCGCCATATAATCCATCAGTAAGCTATGGATAAGTACAGTTTACAAGATCCCTGAACAATTGAAGCAGTGTCCATTAATATTTCCTGTTAAGTCGCTTACAAGGTTCGGCCATCGGGTATTGGCGGCTGTGTCAACAGGGGCACAGAGGTTGTACGCGTGTAAGAGCTTATTGCCTTGTTTCGGCGTAGCTCAAGGACTTAACTTCCCACTGTTACAGGTTCCTTTATGGAGTTCGCTTCACCGCAGCTTTGTAAGGAACCCTCTGAAGTACTAATGAAATTAATCGCTCATTACAATAATATTGGCGGAACGGAAAATGTATCCGGAAATTATAAACCGAAAATCGATATAGAAATAGTTTCAGTATTTAGTCGGTAAGCTAAACGCCTCTCAACTTACAGTCATAATGAAATTTAAAAAAAAAAAGGATTATGGAAACTTAAAACGTATTTTTTTTTTAAATTAATGATTTCAGTCGTGCTATTTAATACCAATTAAATTTTATACAAGAAATGCAAGGGAGTTAGAATAAAAAAATCTTACTACTTCAGCCGGGACTCAAACCCGGGTCTCCTACTTTCCGGGCAAGCATGTTGACCACTATACCACCGAGGCTAGCCAGATAATCTCTTAAAAACCTCGTACTTACTCCTAGTCTAAACCCCAAAGTAAGACGAATATATCGTTAACTTATGTTAACTCCTTCGAGCATAAGGCGATATATTCGTAAAGTGCGGGGAGTCAAAGAGATTATCTGGCTAGCCTTGGTGGTGGTGTGGTCAGCATAATTGCCCGGAAAGTAGGAGACCCGGGTTCGAGTCCCGGCTGAGGCAGTAAGCTTTTTTTTATTATAACTCCCTTGCATTTCTTGTACTTAAAAAGTAATGATTCAATTAAATCTCAAATTGAAGTTTCTATAGGAAATACTTATAGCAAAGTTTAAAACCACATCTATATACTTTTTTCGTAAAACACCGCGTTGCTAGAATTCTATTGAAGTTATTTCTAATTTTTTTTTTTTAATCTGCTGATTTATGGAACTGATGTAGTTACTTGGCGCAATACGTGAGTACAAGAGTGGGATATTTGTAGAGAGGCACTCTGTGGATTAGGAGCTAATGAGAAACATAGTTTGGCGTCGACTCTCGAGTCGTAGGGGTCGATAGTGGTGGGTGTCCTCCGACTAACAGGGCTCTACAACTTCGCCCAACAATAGCTCAATCTAACGCCTGGAGAGTATACACACCCGCAAGGCAGCAGTTTATAGTTAACTGAGAGGCTGGTCCCCCTGATATCCCAGGGGATAGAGTGAAAGATACCCCGCAAATATACCACTAGTATGATTTTAAGCTAGACTAAAAGTGTTAACAAGTACTGAAACTTGTTCAAATCAAAGTGAATTATTTTCAATTGTATAATACTTAAATTAAACTTATATAGAAAAGCTGATTTGTAAGATCATAATATTTGATAGACTCACAAATAATCACAATACTAATGTCTGAAACCTAGAGGAATATCTCTTTTTAGGCAAACAGTCAGTACTCCTGTACATTTAGCCGTCTGGCCGGCAATATAGTGATTTACAGAAAAGATCAAGGAAAAATAATATTCAGAAAGTATGTAACAAGTTTTTAAAAAATGGACCCTTGGTTCAGATACTCCCCTAAATTCTCGAATAATAAATTCATTCCGAATATTTAGTTTCATTCAGGTATAGGTATCCTTTTGTAGACATTCGTAGGTATACATATATAGGTAAACAAGTTTATGTGAACTTTGTAGGGGAAATAGTATTTTTTTTTCATTGATAAATCGTAATCTGATGTTTTAAGTTAGAAATTAGTAAACCCGTAAAACGAGTACAGCATTCAATAGAAACTATATGTCTATGTGTATGTCTGTAGGCCTAGCGATCCCTGTATGCAATATACCTGACCCTGCCTCCTGCATTTCTGCTTACACTAGCTGAGATGACGTCCACCTATCCTATTACGCCTTTCCTTAAATGCCAAACACATAATAATTTGTATTATTATTATTACTAGTAGTAGTAGTAGTAGTACGCAGATACATACTAAGCGCTCTAAGTGAGGAGAAAACTTATTTTGCAGTAGAGCAGCTAGCTCTTTGACTTGCCGAAAACAGTTTCATTAAAGATGAACATAATAAAGAGTACATCTGTAATTTTATCTCAAAAAACCAATAGAGTATACAAGGAAGGAACAGAGAAAAAAGAGATAGGTAAATCTTCTATCTTGGTTCATAATTTATTTAATTTCTTCTTCAGTATATATTTTACGTAAAAATTCTATAAAACTAAATACTAGAAAATTCTATTTTACTCTAATTTTGTTCAATAACTTGTTTTTGACAAAATATAAAGTGTTATAAAGAAAGACAATAAATATTTTTCAATTCAGTCTCTCTGTAAACTCAAAAGAAGGTTTAGCTCGCAAAAAGAAGTACCGAGTTTGGTTTATATGCAAATCCAGAGCAGATTTCCCATAAAGATATTGGGCTATACATGTAACTTTCTAAAAACGTCTTCAAATTCATCTACCTTATTGAGGTGTAGTAAAAATATGGTCTGTCAATTTTTTATGTATTTATAAATGTCAAAATGGAAGTTATTATTGACCCTATTTTTAGCCTCATCTGTCTAAGATCGGTTAGGAAGCTTTGAAATTAACCTTGACATAGAATAATATTTTTTTTTTAAACCATTTAGAAAAATTTAATTAAAGTCGAACTAGTTTTAGTAGAGCCTGGTAAATAAGATTTGAAATTATCTACACAGATTTATTTTTCAGACGAAATTTCACTACAACTCGGTATCTATTTATCTCTAACTACTGAAATATTTTATTCAGGTATGAAACAAATTTAATCAATAGAAATAACGATTATTCTCTAATAAATTATAATGAAATATAATATAATGTCTTCTTGGACCACTTTTCATATTAATTATTATATTAATTAATTAATCACAATATCCCAATAAATAAATTGTAACGCATGTATAAAAACGAGATTAACGTAGATTGTAATATTAGATGTTAAAATAGAGATTAGATGGAAATTAGTTCCAATATTCACGATGATGTTAGTTTATCTGGAAACTGGCTTTTCATGTTTGATTGTTAAAAAAAAAAGAAGTGAAAATGGCTTAGAAAAATCAAAATTCCTTCAAATGGCAATATATTTAAAGAAATGGACAACAATTTGTTACTTTGATTTTGATTTACGCTAGCAATTTTGAAATTAAAGAAAATAATTTTTGAAATCAAACATTGAGAGGTGGATACTTATACATTGACACTAAATTTCTCTGTTATTTTAAGAGATAGACTAAAAAATTCCATGCATGAGATAATAGTTTATTTTTTTTAATAATTTGCTAATTGCAAACAGAAAATTTCGAAAGTTATTTTAATAAGAAATTAAGAATTGTGTAATTCTCCTCTGTAATCTTTTATCCATGTTATGCACTAAAAGTCGAGGATAACTTAATGCTGATTTTTTAGCGTTCATCAGGGTTTCTCAAGAACATAATTTTCACCATTTTAGTGAAATATCATTATCATAAAATTCAAAACACTATAATAAAAATACATCAAATCTCAGACAGATTTTGTTCATTGGTCACCAATGAAATGTATTTAGTTCGTCTACATACATTATATATTTCATGACCATTTACTTTATCAACTGCTGCCTGTTCAGGTAAAATCACAGATACAATATCACGGAAATCTCACATTTCATCTAACTATTGCTTCTAAATTCATTCATTCTACATACATATATCAATAAAATAATCTTAATAATTATTTATTTTCAATAATAAACATAAATCAATTTATGAAGATATTCTTTACTTAGTGCCATGTTCAATTAACTAGCGCTTTGAAAGTATTTGTCAGAAAACAAGAAGGTTTATTCACTCATCTTCATTTACAATTAAAAATTATTAAATATAAATGCGTCACAAATAAGGTTCAAACTTCACCGATAGTGTTATAATATCCTTTTATTCCTTCTTGCATAAGTACTTATCAATTTCTGATGAATGTCTCATTCAGTTACTAAAAATATTCCTTCCAAGTGTCCTCCAAATACGGGACTCAATGAATCTATTTTAATAAGCAACAATCAAGTTGAAATATGTAATATAATTAAAACTAATTACAAATAATTTACGTTACGTATAGCTATTCACGATAATGGTTTTTTAGTTACGCTAAAGTCAAATAAAATTCTACATAAATTACTTTTGGCCAAAGTAAAGTACTTGGGATAAAATATATTCAACCTTCGATTAGTAGAATTATACTTGTATTACAATACAGATCAGGTTGTTATCGTTGTTATAAATGTATATATTTATAATTATCGTCTCTAATATTAATCGTTAATTAATTTAGTAAGGGTGCAACTTACACACTTACTGAACTATCAACAAAGGTCGCGTTGATACTATATCTGGTCCTCAACCTCTCCTTAATCTGTTGATAGCAAAGTAAAATATAGTCTCTCTTTGAACATTTATTTAAGGAACCTATTATTTAAATATTTTATTGAAGAATTGCTGTTTAAAAAATTTTTTTACAGTAGTCTTATATCGATATTATATTACATTGATATAAAATAAACTTTAAAAAAAAAAAAGTATTTCTAATAAAAAAAATAATACAATCTTATCTTCTTTGTGTTTTTAAATAAAAATTATGACATTAAAAATTAAAATAAATTTTTAAAAAAAGAAGAAATGTTTTCGATGTTACCTTTCTTTCCGCCGCCTGGCATGACGTAGGAAGGCCTCGCCGTGTTGGCGGAGGAGCTGAGCCAGCAGTAAATGTTGATGGTGGTGGCGTACAGGTCTCGGGGGGAAACTAAGGAGGGATCCTAGGCGGTCCCTGTGGCAGGATGCAGGAGCTCAAGGTATCTCGTCTCTCTGCTCTCTCCGTTCTGGGCTCTGACCGTCTGTGCTGGGAGCTGGGAGCTGACTGGTCCGGGACTCGGGGCGGGGGCTTCGGCTAGCGTCGGTTCTCTTCGCCGAATCCGCCCCCACCCCTTAGAGGAAATCCGTCTCGAGGAATTAACCAATTCTGTGTAATTTACCTGAAGCGTATATTCCTTGTCGAAGTAAATAAAACATTTTTTACGCTATACGCTTACATAAAACACTAAATCAGTAATTATGGTCTAGCGAGCTTAAAATTGAAAAAAATATTATAATTTAATCATCAAAAAATTTATTGCNATTTATTTTATTTTTATAATATTGTTATATATTAAAATTCTCTTGGTTAAAAAAAATTCATCTTTAGGATCTAGATCAGCGGACACCTTCACACTTTTATGCATACATACATATATAAATGCACGTACACACACACACACACACACACATGCATATATATATATATATATATATATTATATACCCGAAAATTATATATTTAGTGTGCTTTCAAATAACGTTTTACAGTATCTCTCATTCATTTAGAGCAGAGCATCAATCGCTTTTCTCACTGTGTCTCCTGACTGGCAATCAGCTACTATTCTAAACTGAATTTGTTCCTGAATTATGGTCTTTCTCATACATTTCATCCCCCGTTTATCGTTTCTCCAGTCTATTCCTCATTTTCAACCCCCAGATGAAGCCTACAATGAAATATGTCACAGGCGTCCGAGAAATATTGACCAACCATCACCCTAAAACACCCACTTATTAGCTCACGTCACTACGGCAATTTTCAAATATTCTGGATTTAATCATAAGTAGGGGTATGAAGTATGAAGTGAGGAAGTTCCACTTGCACTTACTGAAGTTACCACACCTCTGGTTTTTGTTTCCTCTCCTTAATTTGAAGAGAGACCAGTTTATTACTGATCGTCCAGCTTCTCTTACAACAGAACCAACTTACTGAAATCAGCTCAGAGAAACGCTTGAGGATAGCCTGGCTATCCTAGTGTCCATCAAGCCTCAGGTGAAACTTGAGAAGGCTGTTGACTTCTTCTCCAAGGCTGTATATTCTTCCTGGACAGTAAGTCTCTGATGAAATGTGGACCAAATTACTTGCAGGTCAATCCAACATACGTCTTCTACCGTCAGCTTCATAACATCTTTCAGAACCTTGGCAATCATGTTCCTCAGACACGTTCATCACTTCCTTTTAAAACGATCGATTCCGATAAAAATAACTGATCTACCATTACGAAAAGTCCCACCACAATCTATATCTCTGTACTCAAGATGACACACATTCCCGTCCAGTGGAAATATTTACATATTATAAATAAACATTTGGTAAATCTTTCATACCTTAAAAAAAAAAAACCCTTCATCAGTTATTGTGCTCTCTAACTTTTCTAAATCACTCAAATTGACGTATATAGACAAACAGCAATACCAGAACACGAATTTGTATTTAGACTCGACCATTTCACAATTCATCAGTTCTATAGAGTCAATAATCATATTGACACACCACATGTCTTACTGCTTGTATTTATATTCCTGATTGAATCTCTGGCGTATGACATTCTGTCTTCCATAGTAACTCAGACCCTTTCTACCCGGCACATACTACCTCAAACCAAGCAATTTTCTAGAGGATATATTATAAATATAAAATGAAAAATTAAAAAAAAAAAAATTTGTTGCTAATTGAATAAATGTCAATTCCAGTTTAAATGTTTCAATACTTTTTTTTAAAAATTGTCAAGCTGAATAGACTTCCATATTTAATAATTTTGCTATAGATTATTTGTCAAGAGCGAATATAAAAAAGGAACTAGGATAGTTGGACTCCACTTGGCCTAATTACATACCCAAATACATCTGTGTAAGACCCAATAGCTTGACCGTACTGGACTTCCATCAAACCCAGAGCTCACTATGAGAAATAGAGTGAGTCAATAATAAGACCCTCTTAAATAGCATATTTATACGCACAGAAAAAGAAACAGTAAAGAGGAAGCCAGCAAGTATATATATTGTTTATATTAAAGCCTTTGATTACTCCCTCAATTATGAAATTAATATTATTATTATTATTTATTAAGCTTTAAAAAATTTCTTTAAAAGTTACTGTTACATCATAAAGAAAAATTGTAAATACAATCCCAAAATTTTGAAAGAAATCTAAATTAAATTTCTATTGTTAAAATTACAAAAGGGGGTCCATTTCTTACTCTTCAAAAAATTTAACAAAAATTATAAGCGATCTTATAGTTACTTGATTTAATTTTTTTAAATGGGAACTAAACACATGATAAAAGTGGCGACAATAATCTCGAATTCCTACTTGACATCTTTCAACATTTCTCTTCCTATAAAATGTTCAAAATATTCCGTTTCCGACGTTACATCCTTCCTAGCTAACGGCAGTCTCTCTTCCTTTCCAATGGGCCTCCTCACCCAAGTTTCCGCTTGTTTTCAGGCCTCAGCAGGTCCCAGACATCCAGCATTAGTAGGCATCCTCGGCTCATGTTCGAAAGACCCCTGTCTACACGATCGTAGTGTCTCCTGTCCATATCATTCCACAGATACAATGTTTTTGTTTGCCTTACCATTACCAGCTGAGCAAGGCTAGCGTTCACTGCTATAACGGTGTGTCTTGTCGAGAAATTCCAGATTCCCTAAAATAAATGACGGATTAAGACGCTTCCTGGACTTCGCAGCTTTTATTATTATTAGATGTATTATGAGATATGCTTCGGGCTCAGCTTTAAGCTAATGAACCGTGATTATAGGCTTCTGTAGGATCAACAGCATCCCATACTATGATTGAATTAGCCGTTAATCCTCAAAAACAAAATTTTCGCAAGTAGCAGTTCTGTGACGATAAAATGCGATACCATACTGGCTGGAACATTACTAAAATGGTAGGTCGATGGTGTACACATTCATATCAGTGAGTAAGATGGAAGATGCTTATACAAAAGTCAAGAAGGAATGCTTAGCGATCATTTTTGGCTTTTTTAAGTTTGAGAATTGCCTTTCTGTAATTTCCAACGCAACAGACGATAAAGACCTTGAGAAATAAAAAGTTATCTTTAAAAAGACAATTAGTAGCGTTCTTAGGCGTCTCCAAGTCAAGATGTTTACACTAAAGATTGACATTTAGTGTCCAGACGTTACTTAAGTGGTTATTATTAATAGTTCTTGATTATTTCTAGTATCTCCTGTAAAATTAGTCGGAGTTTTGACCAGGATGATAAAATAAAATACACCAGAATTTTTGGCAATTATTTTCTGGCGTTTTGACTTGCATTGTAAGTTGAGAGTTGTTTAGCAATTTAACAATTAAATTTAACCAATTTATGGTGTGACCAGACACTTCAATCGGAGATATCTCCTTGCCTCACTACTGCTTTGATATAGAATTACAATCTAAGTGGAAACTAGCAAATACTGGCAAAAAATTACCTAAAAATTCATATGTTAATTAAAAATAATAATAACTGTATGGAATGATATTTGTTTTCGTTGACAGTTAACTTTCATGGGTTTCTGTGGATCTGGGGGTGTTGTGTTATGTAGACAGTGTTTTACAGCACGTATGCACCTCTTTTGAGTTAATTATATAGTCCTTTCATAGCTTTAAATAGATATGCACATTTTATATATATATTAGATAAATTTTTTAAAAGCTGAAATCGGCTAAAGAGAAAGAGATTTAGAGGAAGACGGAATATGCAATCGTTCAAAATTTAATTGAACATGAATCGTGAAAAATTTAATTTTCTAATTTTTATGCAATATAACATTGTAACGTGCAATGCATAATAAACATGTTACTTAAGAATATAGCTTTGAAGGTAAAGTACCTCTTCAAATATTTCTTACCAGCAAGTCTAGAGCCAGTCTCTGGGATATGAACTTTTACCTTTCTAGCTGTTATCCTTAATACATAATAATTTAATTTTAATACTTAACATTTACATTTGTTTATTTTGATCATTATTTATATATTAAGGTCTTTTTTTTCTACTTATGTTCGGTTTGACGGATTTATGTTATTCGCAAAATGTATTTTGAAAGTAAAAGCCATACACACTTCACACATATGCCAAGGATATTGTTATTTCTTTAATTTTGACTCTTCATGAATTTTAATTTTAATTTATTTTAAAATATTTAATTAATTGTTTTACATAACAATAACAACAAATGTCAATTATAATAAGAAGCTATTTGCTTTCCTACGATATTAAGGGAAAAAGTAAAAAACTTTGTCCGTTGGTGACAGCCAAGTTCTCTTCTCACCCAATCAGGAAATGAGTTCATTGCTCTTCTAGATTCCATCGAGGAATTAATTTACATCAGTGACTTGAGAGCCGTCTAATTATTCGATCGATATATCACCATCAGCATAAATCATATCCTTGACGCTAGGTTTCAGCAGTATAGATAAGTACCACGCCAAAGATCAGTGTCCCCTTCACTAATGGTTTTCGCTCAACCAATTTTAATATTATAGATTATATTGTTTTCTAGTTTTATTTTAGTAACAAATGCATTGGTTAAGACTTATTTCTCTGGAGTCTCAATTAATCATATGATTGAAATAATGCTATTAAGATATGCAGGTAATTTTGTAATTTTTGTGTACATAAGATTTTTTATGAAAAATAAAATAAATATTCTCCCAAAAGTTTTGTGCTATTAATGTATTTAAGGTTAATATTGATAAATATAGAGTAGTTATTTTTCAGGAACTTGTTAGGACCAACAAACACTACTTACTATAGATATCAGGGGATATTTTTTATTGTGTAAGAAATATGTTTATTTAAGAGATGTATTCCCGTTTTCATCATCAGATCATTTCATAAACAGATAAGGAATTACTGCACTGAAGATCGTAGAACTGATAGTTAAGTTAAAAAATCCTCGGAATCCAAACAAGTTTTTTTATATAGTAGTGCAAAAAAACTTTACTGTATTCTTTTGCATTCTTGTCACTATGTTATTTAGATTTAATTGAAAGTGCACACTTTTAATTTTTGGAGAGTCTATATAGCTGGATACCTTTAACTTTTAAGTGTATCGTACAGATGGAATCAGAACATTTATTTTTATTACCTAATGTTCTATATTAATGTTGAGTAAAATTTAAAGTTAAAAATTAACTGGCGTTAACACATTTTTAACATGAACTAAAATTAGGTAACCATAAAGTATTATTACTCTGCTCTGTTCTTATTAGTAGTCCATATCCTTAAGTTGAATATTTCATGATTGACCTAGATTAAGGATTACTGTTAAATGATATGACAAGTTCTGTTTTTTCACTTTCAAAGCTGCAATCCTGTGTATCTTGTTCTGATAAAAGAGTATTTTTGTTTTACTTCATAAAATGTTTTGTTTTAAATATCCTAAATTGATATTTGTACCCTTGAAATATTTTTAAAAATAAATTTTATTTACTTATTCATTCATTGTGTGTAAAAGTATTATGATATGGTTCATAATTATTACTTATCTTATTCTCAAAAACTGAGTTACAAGGAAATGTCAGTTAAAGAGTAAAATAAAATTAAATGATATTCGTTCTCTTGATGAGTCATGTTATCGATAAATGACCTCAGTTAATAAAAAATCTATTATAATTTCGTAACAAAAAAAGTTTTTTTATCGCTCAGATAAAGCAGACATAAAAAAAAATTAATTATATTACGATATTAATTTCACAAATAAAGGCAGGCGTATAAGACAAATACCATGCCTAAGTACGTTCAGTTTTAATTAAAATTTCAGATAAATCCCCAATCATTTTCGTTTCTGGTAAATAATTTATAACTTTAAATTATTTGTACATTTATTGCGTAGAGTTTTATTCTAATAATAGGGATTTTTTGGGTACTAGAACCAACATATTAAATCGAATATTCATGAACTTCCGTTTTTCTGATTTTACTCATTGATATTTTAACTCATTTAAACTAAAAACAGTATTTAAATTTTACTTATTGCTAGCTATTACTTAAGTTTGTTATTGGCTGAAATTGGCCGAGATGACGCGAGAGTTTAGAAAAAGACCAGACCTTAAAATATAAGTAATTTCGTTAAAAAAATTAATTTACATTTATACTCTGAAATATTATTACGAAAAACCATGTTGAGAGGAAGATATTTATGAATTAAGTTGGAATTTCGAGCGAGCAATCTTATGTTAAAATATTTTAATATTTCCTATATTAGGAACCTAATTTGGTATTTAGGCTTTTAATTAAAAAATGTTCAATAAATTCATTTTTGATTGAAATCAGGTGAGAGAGAAGGTAAAGAGGATTAGAGAAAGACTAAAATTTATAAAATCTTCCTTAAAATTGAATTTACGGAAGCGTTTGTTCTTAAAAAGTGTAGAACTTAATTTTCTAAAAAATATGTATTATATTATTTTTGTTATAATGAATTGGGAAAAATTTTCAACTCTAAAAAAAAACATGTACTAAATTAAATATTATCAAGATATAAATTTGAGAAGTTTCGAAATGGTCTATTAGTATACATTTGGAACGTAAGACAAAATAAGAAAAATAGTTAACCGACATTAAAAAACGATGAAGATTCCAAAGTTTGTTTCAAATACAATATGAAGGAAAACACCCAGGCTGTTTGTTAATCAATAATGCAAATATATTGCTGAATTATGAAGAGGAAGTAGACTATGCAGAAAGGATATAAGCTTATATGAAGGTCAAATTTTAAAGTATAACCTTGTTAGTAACAGAAAGAAAAATTGTTTTATTTGTAGAAGGGCAACTCAGTTGGTATTTAGCATAAATGAATAATTTAAATAATTTTAAAAAGTACTATAACATTAATTCAATAAATCATAATTCATGAAGAAGAAAGTTATTTTTAAATACAAGAAAATATATTAAACAAAAATTTATAATNATTAAATATAATTAAATATGTACGTATTAAAATATATCATTATTATATTAAAGGCTGAGGGTAGTTAGTCCGAGAAAGAGGGAAGTCAAGGAATATACATTTTTCACAAATATAATATATGAAAAATATAATAAAATTAGTCCAATATTAACCATTTTAATTATTTTGCTTATTGTTTTCCTATCTTACAATATTTAGAATAGTGGTCCAGTACACTTCAACGTCCATAAAAGTGAGAGGTGTGTCTCTTCGTTGTTATGTATTTGCCAGTATGGCAATATTACACAAATATAGTACTATAAGAATGTAAAATTCTGAATAACTTATCTCTAGAGGAATTTGAACTAAATGGATATATACCTAATAAATATTTTGTACAGTAGCTGCTCATTGTACTCCAAAGTTGGTTCTAAAATAACTCCTAAACATTTTGTATTGTATGCAATATTTAATATTCTATTCTCCTACTTCATAAATTGAGTCTTAGAATATTTTACTGCTTTATATATA
>KZ807869.1:284494-296912 GCA_000696205.2 Oncopeltus fasciatus | reverse complement strand
TATGATTGAATGGCAGCTTTAGACATTTATTTAAATTACACATAAACATAAAAATCAATTTAAATAAATCAAATATTTTTTCAGTAATATCTCTTTAATTTATTTTAAATGATTAAAATTATTCATTAACTCCCTACCAAATTATAATTATATTTTTTCAAACAACTGAAATTAGTGTCTACTCCTCTTAATTATCTGGTGCAATATTAGTGTCTGCATTATCTCAAGCATATAATCTAAGTTCAAAAATATTTGTATCGCAAGATATTAAATTTATGGCCCACCAGCATGCTTAGTTCTTGTTATATAAATTGTATTATGTATATTATAATATCATAATTATTGAGTGGCAGGGAAAATTACAAATGTAAAAGCAGACATTCTGACCCAAAAACACACATTCATCCCAATCCTTTAGCCCAAATTCTATGCAGTATTACCCATCCTGACAATCCACCACGTCGCTTGAATAGGAAATTGCCCCGTGACCTTCTCATTTCGAACACTTCATAAAAATAATGTTCAGAGAAAAACAAAAATAAAGACAACATGTGTATTCTGGATAGAGATTTGGGAGTTCTGCCATTGTACAGTTTCTCCTTCAAGCGAGGTACACGCCAAGTTATTTCTTCTTCTTTTTTTTCTTTTTTTTTTAATTTTTTTATTTGTCTTCTTTATATATTTTATATTTATTTTCTTGTTTGTTACTTTTTCTTTTTTTTTTATTTATACTGTGAATATTAATCAGATACAAAAACATGTAGAAAGTAATAATAAAGTTTTATTTAAGCAAAAAAAATTTGTTATTGGGAGTAAAACTGTGATTTAATGAACCAATTTTAAACATGTCCATTGAAATGAACAGGTGGGCGTTGATCTAATTCAAAAGTAAACGAGGAGAAGATACTTAAGAATAACCATTAAAGACGTGAAAAAATGGGCACAAAACATTTCTTAGCTGGGATAATGTGAAAAATGTCAGTGCGTAGGCAGTAGCTCAGGTGCCCTCAAGATCACACTAAAGAAAAGAGATTCAACAAAGTAGTAGAGAGAGAAGTAAGATGCTCGTTGGAAGAGATAGGCCCTCTTATCTCCTCTGTCCGGAACAGGGTTAGCCGAACAAACCGCAATCTAGCCCAAGTGCCTAATGTCGTCATCACTTTGTCAGCACCCGCCCCACAAACTTCCTCGTCAGATAACCAGTCGGGGAGGGAAATTTCCCATCCCACTCCCGCCAAAATCAGGTGCCAGAGAAAAATACTACCCTGTAAATAAATATATTTTAATATAAAACCACCAAAATATCCATTTATGTAGCCATAACAATTGAGCCTAATAAAAATAATAATGGCGAGTTTTTTAAGGGAGACGTTGTCCAGCTGACTGGAAATTAGTCATACAAGATTACTCTTTCTTAATTTGACATTAAAGGAACCTCCACCAATTATAGAACTCTTAACTCATTCTTCTACAATAAATTAACTTAATAAATTTAAATAATATATAAACTGGGAGTGGGGGTGCTACTCTATACCTCACTTTTTGGTAGATAAACTTACAGATTTGGGCACGCTTTCTTCCACAGGCTACCATTAAAAAACAAAAATATTGTTTGCTTTACCGCTAGTAAAATCAAATTAGTCATAACTCTTTTATATGTTCAATTTTTTTATTAAATATTAGATAATGATGTTCGTCGAAAATGGGAATTCTATTTGTTTTCCGCATCTCAACTTGATGGAGTGATTTCGAAAACATTTTATGGCACTCTCATATGGGATTTTTCTAAAATATATTAGTACTATAGTCTCTAGGAATTCGAACTTTAGTTCTTGTCCCCTAAGCGACATATTCTTACTACCTATACCTGAACTCCCCTTCATAGCTTTTGGCTGATTGTCATACATCTTCGTCTTTACAATGTGGGCTAACCTCGAAGACTTTCATTCTCTCAGGGATATGGTGGACATCTTGTGGCTCGCTGTGCCGTCTTTGCCACATTTTTCTTAGTATATCCCTTTCCCCTTTATATCTTCCCTTTGCCCAATGAGGATTGCCGTTAAAGTTTTTAGCAGGTCCCAAAAGGATATAAATTGCATGGAATCATTAAAACTTTTTCATCCTTCTTTCGTTTCCTTATGAGCCCAACTGAAATCCATATGTACTTTTTTGTACAAAAATTTGATTGCAAATATTTGTATCCAGTATCGGTTCTGGTTTAACGAATTCTGCTCCTGTAATTCGTTTCCTTAAATTCTTGCGGTACTTTTTATCTATTAAAAAAATAATAATATGTTATTATAACTCCAATACTATGGTAGCTTAGTAATTTTTTCTACTCTCCTAATTCTTATAGCTTAATGCATTCTTTCACCAACCTCGACTTCAGCATACTCAACCCAACGGCTAAATAGCCATTATGTTAGATCCTCTTCTTAGATTATATTATATATTATAATAAGATTATATTATATATATACATATTATCTGTATATACTCTGGATTACATATATTTTAAGTTTTTAAATAAAAAGACTTATTGTAGCGTTAATGACAAATGGTCGACACGCCTTAAAAAAAAAATAAAAAAATAAAATAAAAGAAGAGACTTATTACGATATTCAAGCCTAATTTTTCATTAACGTTTTAATATGAATATATGTGTGTATGAATATATATATATATACTATGTTAGTACAATTTCATTGTACGATTATGCATACCTGAAACCAAATAGTAAAAAATATGGTTTAAACTAAAAGAAAGAAGCACATTAAAAATTTTAAATTATTTTTAAATGCTAAATTATTTACAAGAAATGCACAGGGAACCAGAAAAAATATTTTAGAAAAGTAAATCTTCCCGGCTGAGGTACTAAGATTTTTTTTTTCTGGCTTCCTTTGCATTTCTAGTAGAAAAAAGCAAATGTGACCGAAATTTTGGTTTACAAATAAGAGCATCCGCCAAATTTTCGAAAATACATTTTAAAATATCTTCTTTAATATGCGTTCTTTTGAAAAATTTAATTAAATATAATAGTAATAAAATTGCATCAAGTCTCTATTTTGCTGCAAACATTTTTAGACAGTAATAAAAACGATGATATTAAAATTTTAAATTATGAAATGCCTTTAAACCCCCCCACTTTCTCAACTCCCCCAATATAAGTAGTTAACGAACTCAGCCGTTATTTATACCACACACACACACACATGCACGCACGCACGCACGACACACACACACACACACACACACACACACACACACACACACACACACACACACACACACATGCACGCACTCAAACACGCACGCACGAACGCACGCGCGCGCGCGCGCGCACACACACACACAGACACACACACACACACACACACATGCACGCACGCACGCACTCAAACACGCACGCACGAACGCACGCACGCACGCGTTCCGCATTAATTTCTTCAATGCATGATCTTTGAAAATCTATTGAAAATTTTGAATTTGTGCGTGAAGGTACCAACGGGAGTAGTTGATTTCCCTCAGGAAAATCTGCAATAAAGCTATTTAAGCTAATCAATTTTTAAGCCTCCTGGAGCAATACTAAGTAGCTAAGTCCAATACATATTTTTCACGATAATTACCTTTATCAAGTCCTAAATCTTAGGAATTGGCAAATGTACGCTTAGTAACACGTGAGAAGGTTATGCAAATAGCGATTAGCCGTAGATTTGTACTGGCATAGTTAGTGGCGAGCGCTATTTCGACCTAAGTGGGACAGCCACATAAAAAGTTGAGAAAAACCAAGGAGACGAGGAATGAGGGCGATAAGTAGAGGTGGTGGGGAGACCGACTGGAGATATGGGAGCGCCAGGGATGAGATCAGCAGGCGGCGAGGACTCGAACCTGCCGCCATCCTAGTAAGCTCTGCTACTGAGCACTCGTACTCACCTACACACTAAACACCAACTAAACACTTGTGGGGTAGCTCCTTGGTGCAGGTGCCGTGTAGCTGACCAGTCAGAGTTACATTCTTAAATATCCCCCCCTATATTTCTCCAGTCCTTGAACGAATTAGCAAACGAAATCTTATATCTATTTAAAAAGGAGAGTTTGTTGACCGTAGATATTATTCTAAGATGATTTTAGTTGGGGTTCGGTCAAGGTAGATCCAAAAATCACAAATTTAAAAAATGTATTTTTTAATAAAGGATTATCTGCCAATGTTTCGACTTACATTGTAAGCCATCTTCAGGGCTATCATGAAGATGGCTTACAATGTAAGCCGAAACGTTGGCAGATAATCCTTTATTAAAAAATACATTTTTTAAATTTGTGTTTTTTGGATCTACCTTGACCGAACCCCAACTAAAATCATCTTAGAATAATATCTACGGTCAACAAACTCTCCTTTTGAANAAGTTCACATTTCCATGACTGGGAAATGTGAACTTAGGGACAGGACGCCCTGAAGATGGCTTACAATGTAAGCTGAAACGTTGGCAGATAATCCTTTATTAAAAAATACATTTTTAAAATTTGTTTTTTTGGATCTACCTTGACCGAACCCCAACTAAAATCATCTTAGAATAAATGTTCAAGAATTAGTCAATTTCCTATTTAAGAAAAATAATTAATTATATATACTTCTTATTCTCTATTAAAACTGAATTTTTAATAAAAAAAAATTGCTGTCTTAAATATTTAATAAAAATAATGCAATTTATTAGAAGATCAAATAAGATAAAAGCTATTAAATATTTTAATTTCCTTAAATAAGAGTCTCAAACTTTTTTGTTCAGGAACTGTTTGCAGAATTCGGCCAACTCCGATCAGCTACTGTTCATTACGACAAATCAGGAAGGTCTCTAGGAACTGCAGATGTTGTGTTTGAAAGGAGACCGGATGCAATTAAAGCTATGACTCAATACAATGGTGTTCCGTTGGATGGTAAACAAATTATCTGTACTTTTAATTTATTGTTTCTGTGTAATATTTATTCGACTTCAAATTACATTATAATCACTATATGTTTTTTAATTTGATTGGGAATTCTTTAGGGTTCTTTTAATCTCATCGTATAACCATATAGTTTTCTTTTGTTTAGGACATAATAGATGAATTTTCAATGGAAATTTGTTGAATTTTGAAAAACTAACGTGTTAAATAGATTTACTTCTTTAAAGAAATTTTTGCTAGTATTCAAACTCTAGGATGGATGGATGCTTTATAAAATCTGTGAATTATGAACTCGGCTGTGGACAAGTGGTGGATTTTATGTGAATTTTTCTGAGCATTATGCTGCTTTAATGACTTACATTGTAAGCCATCTTCAGGGCTATCATGAAGATGGCTTACAATGTAAGCCGAAACGTTGGCAGATAATCCTTTATTAAAAAATACATTTTTTAAATTTGTGTTTTTTGGATTTACCTTGACCGAACCCCAACTAAAATCATCTTAGTCTTATATCTATTTGTTCTTTAGAGACATTCTGTGTTTCATGAGCTAACAAAAGAGACGGAATCAACTATTTTCTTGGTTTCTCTTAATAATGAACTTCTTATCTTATATTATTATCTAATTATCTTATAATTATCATACCTTCTGTAATCCGTCTTCATTGGTTTCTGCAAACCATCTTCTGTTGGCGAGCGCTTTCGGACATTATCCATCCTCTGGATAACGCTCGCCAACAGAAGATGGTTTGCAAAAAGACGGATTACAGAAGGTATGATAGTTCTATATTCATTGGTAGTTATGATGACCATTTGTTTATAGATGTTTATTTATAAAATATATTTATAGATAGATTATAGATGCCTCTTGGTGAAAAATATTTTAATATATTAATTACAAGCAATTAGTCAGGGTTTCGGCCCAAAATTAGAAAAATAAAATACTCCAAATTTTTCGGTAATTATTTTATTATTACCAACGTTTTGACACTTTGTAAGTCATCATCAGGGCTGAAATATAATACACACTATTCCAATTCTAAAACTTTTAGCTAGGAATAAGAAAACAGAGATATGGTATGTTATAGGACAGAAAAAATATAAAGAATTAACTCAAAATTTAATTATACACATATAAAAATATAGATCAACTTAATTTTATTTGTGTAGTTAAATTTTGAGTTTTTTCTGTACTTTACTTTCTGGCTTCTAATATACCACACCTTTGGCTGTTCATTCTTATCTATAATTTTATAAGTGTAATAGAGTGCATTGTATTTCAGTCCTGATGATGACTTACAAGTTGAGTCAAAACGTTAGCAATAATAAAACAATTACCCAATAAGTTTGGATTATTTAGCGTAATGCTAAACGGCCAATCAATCACCATGTTAATTCCATGAAGTTGAAGATTTATCCTCCCAGTTTTTTTAGGTAGTGATCGGTAGTTAATCTGATTTTATTAAAAATGTATTTGCTAAATATTTCCAAAAATATTGATTTTACTAAAAGTTTAGGTTGTGTGTTTTCTTCCCTAAGGTAGAAGTATATCTTGGAAAATTGTTGAGAATTATATCAAGAAAATGGATCACTTCGCGAACTTTCCTTATAAACTAATCAGAATTCTGTTACGGTCCAAGTAAGTAATTGATCATTCAACAGCTGTTCGGCAGTTAACCACTCTGTTTTCCCAATGTTTAAAGAATTATGTTATGGTTTTTGAAGATTTCCCTTAATATATGTTACCATGACTTAACTTACGAAAAATTTCAAGGAATCTTCACCTGTCCTACATTGGAGAAGCTAAAAACAAAGTCCATTAAATTGTCTAATATATATATATATATATATATAAACGACATATAAAATATCTCAAGTCGTAATGTTCNTATATATTAGACAATTTAATGGACTTTGTTTTTAGTTTATATATATGTATGTGTTTGTGTGTGTATATGTGAGTATGTTTGTCTCTCTGTTTTTTTTATTTTTTATTTTTTGAAGCCCCTTCAATTTTCAAATAATTAAGCTAAATTTTGTATTTAAGCTTATTTTTTTTCATGCTTGCTGTTTGAGTTCGTTAAAGACTAAATCAGTCGAGGGAGCGGGGAGGACCAAAATTTTAAAACTTAAAAATTGAAAAAATGTATAGAACAAATTTTATTGTATAGCACATGTATTTTATTCATTATACCTTTAAAAACACTGATTGTTAAGAAAGGTATTTTAAAATGTAATTTGGAGTTTTGAGTGGGACCTATATTTTTTTATATTGCGAAAATTAATTCAGTATTTATAATTTTCTTTGCAATGTCTAAAAATTGTAAAAAAAAAAATGTAATGGCAGAAATGGGATTTGTGGGTGAGGAGGGGGAGGGGGGTTAGAGGCAGATTAAAACTTTTAATCGTAGCATGTTCCTTGTTATTCGAGTTATGATAATGTTTGAATAACTTAATAGATTAAAATATAATTTTCAATCATTAATGTACAATGGCATTTACACAAAAAACCCATAATAATAAAGAAATTTATGAATGTAGCTATGATGGGTGAATGTTTCCCACAGCCAGAGGAAACTTCAGTGGGCATATCTTTAACACTCATTCTTCTCTCCGGCTTTTAAATCAAATTAAGTCACTTACAATTATTTATACTCATCTTTAATAAAATGTAGAAAATCTACCTTGCTCTGCTAAATCTATACTCAAAAATGAAATTCAACTAAAACCAAGAATTGATATCTATACTAAGTAATTAAGACAATTGGAACAGACTAATTGTCCAACGTGCACTCACTAGCAATGCTTTACTACAGACAAACTTCAAAATTTCTACTACATATTCTGAAAGCTAATATGACAAATACACGAATACAAATACACCTCTCTCTCACTCTCTCTCTCTCTCTCTCTCTCTCTCTCTCTCTCTCTCTCTCTCTNTCTCTCTCTCTCTCTCTCTCTCTCTCTCTCTCTCTCTCTCTCTCTCTCTCTCTCTCTCTCTCTCTCTCAGAGAGTCTCTCATGCCGTTCAAACTGTTTTAATGTATGTAATACTCCAGACTATTGACTGTCACTTTTCAATACAGATATCAATTTAAAAAAATATGAAGAAGAAAAAAAATTGTAAGAAGCCAGAAAAGCTGGCTTACCTTGACTTCACTGACTATAAACTAATAAGAGACAAAAACAATGTATATTTCTAAATATAATAACAAACTTATAAATATAAATATAAAGATAAACATCATTTGCATGGGTGGATTTTTTTTTTAGCAAAAAAGAAATAAAAGAATGCTGTGTTATTCAGGGTTTTTTTTTTCGTTCACAATAAAGCAAGTCGATAAAAAAAAAAAATATTAAAAATCCCTGTGTTCTTTGAGCGAATGAATACATTGTGAATTCAATTTAACGCGAGATTATGGTTCAATGAACAAAATCCTAAAGAAAGACTTCGATTTACCTTTCACATGACAAATATAACACTCTATTCGTATTTTTGTTTCGTTTCCAAATATAAAAGTGTCTGTTGGTCATACTCTTATATCTATATACCTATAAATGAAATATGTGAGATATTGTTTAGACTTTACGCTCATCAATCAATGGTACGAGTGAAGTAAACCAATGTTATTAAGATGTTCTTTTCACAATTACATTCCTCTAACAACAACTGCGATTAAATTAAAAAAAAAAAAAAACTAGATTTATTGAATGTGGCTGGACACCAGTTTTCCAGGCAATATTGTAATAGTTTGAAAAAATAACTTTATTTGTGTGAAATATCTTTTCTGTAAGGGTTAGAGGTTACTATTTTTGGGATATTTGACGAGTTATTTGATATTTGTGATATTTAAATAAGAAAAAAACTAAAAATAAGAACTCACTAATTAAAAAACTGGATTATAGATAGCTTAGTTTAAGCAAAACTTAGTAAATGCCCCTTTCAGCAGTTTTTTAATCAGGTCCCATAGCGGAAATGTCTAAACACAAATACTACAAATCTACATTGATCTTACATATAAGAAGCAAGAAATATGGTATTTTCAAAATTTTGAATATATGTGTCTGTGTGTGTGGTAAAGCAATTACTAATGTAACCTCATGTCTCTGGAACTTACTGTTCAGGTATCATAAATATATCATACCAAACGCTATCTATGCTTATCAGCGTGTACAAGTGAGTTTGTTAGCGATCCCGCTAGAATTCGCCGCAATGCCATAACTTAACTTGTGAGCCACTTTAAACCTCCTTGTCATGTGATTCCCCTTAAGATAAAATGACTCTCTTCTCGCTACCTCCTCCATAGCGTACAGGCCTATACTACCGTCCCCTCACATTTAAGTGACCTATTGCTATCTTATTTTAAATGTTATTCCTTTATACGGTGGTTTAAAATATTTAAATATTCCTGACATCAGCTGTAAAATTTCACTAGTCGAAATTAATGATTCACTGCGGTTCAAGAAATTACAGGATTTTCAGATTTCCACAAGGTGGTGAAGCGAAAATCTCCAACCAGAAAACAAAAAAAAAAAACGGCCTACGATCCGAAGAACGCCAAAAATTGTAGTAAGTGGATTTTCAAATACTTATTTTTACTAGGTTCGGCAAAAAAATTTACACCAGTTTGCCTTAAAACCTTTTTTGTTTCATTTGTACTTTTAGGACCCCCCCCCCCCCCCTGAAACACAAATATGTGTGTGTGTGTGTGCGTGCGTGTGTGCGTGCGTGCGTGTGTGTGTGTGTGTGTGTGTATGTTTTATAAGATTATTATCTTTAGGAAATTCTGCTAAAATAAATCGGAGATGGCTCATCGTGTACCACTAGCGCCTCTACTGCTTAACTTGAAAAAATTTAAATAGAAGAATAAAATAATTCTTTAAATATTACTTTTGTTAACATAATGTCAAGCATTGTTCTTCAAAGAAGAGAGAAATCTAAGAAGCTTTTATATCAAGGGTGAAGCTCAGTATTCTTCATGTTGTGATTTCAAACAGAATGTTGAGTGTTGAATCCACCCCATATGCTTCTATCTCTTCTCTCTTCAGAAAGCAATACCCGAGAAGGTTTCCTCGACCTTCATCTGATGAGTGGTTGAGATCTTCCATCCAGTAGCAGTCAAAGGAAAGAATCTGTGCCACGCGAACTGTGCATTTGTGTTCGTTAGCATCATATGAATATGCCAAGTAGCTAGCTATATGGGCGCATAAAATTTGACATTATTAAAGCAATTTGTTTATTAAACAATTTATTTATTGTTGGAAGCGAGTTCCTCAGTAGTTAGTTAGTAGGTGTTTTTATGTGTATTTCTCAAAACATTTTGTGTTGGAAGGCGAAAGGCCAAAAGCCTAGAGGCACAATTTTAGAAACACCTTTATTGCTCAACTAGTTTCCTAGTTCTGGACGCTTTTCAAAAGCTTAAATTTAACTGCAATTTTTACAGATATGAACTTTCCGCTAATAGATAGCTATGTCATTTGTTTGAAAACTATAAATTCTGGACAACTAATGGCAATTTAAAGAGTATGGAAACTAGAAATAATTCGTTTGCAAAATACTGCTCTTTTTTTTTTATACAAACCGAATATTGTGAACAAAATTAAATATAGCGGCAAAGGAATCGAAAAATATGATATACTTATAACTGTTATAGCAAAGTTAAATAAAAATGTTTCACGAAAAAGATTAAATATATAATATTTATAAAATCACTTGCTTGAACTNTATATATATAGGTGAATCATCGCAGAAATAGAATATAGAATTACCTAGCATTTAAAAGGTATCGAAATATCCTCAATTAGTCTTCATTGTCAGAATATGCATTTAAATTAAAACAAATATTCGACTTAAAATAAAATTGTAATAAATAATAATACATGTGAAAAAACCAAATAAAATAAAATATTCATACTCAAAAATAGGATATGCTCGAAAAACGATGCCTCTCGCTCTAATAGCCGTTTATTTTAATGTATATAAAAATTTAAATAAATATGAAAATGAAGCAGTTGCTCTGCAAATATTGCTTCTTTATAAACAAGCTACTGGTAAACTCTCTCCAGGGATTTATTTTTTTTACGAAATTAAACGTTGTATTCAGTCATATATCTTATTTTATAATACATGGTGGCTTCTATATAAGATCTAACCTCAATTAAATTGATCAAATTTCGGTCATTAACAAATCTAGCTTTTCTATTTAAAATTTAAAAGCGATAAAAAGATTGTTTACTGTCAAGAAACAACTTCTAATTACTCAATTTCTAAATATATATATATACCTTGACTTCACTGACTATAAACTAATAAGAGACAAAAACAATGTATATTTCTAAATATAATAACAAACTTATAAATATAAATATAAAGATAAACATCATTTGCATGGGTGGATTTTTTTTTTAGCAAAAAAGAAATAAAAGAANTATATATATATTACTTTTGTAATAGTCAAATCTCAAATCTGTTTTGAGATTCATTGCTTTAATACTAAATATTATCCCGGATGCATTAAAAAAAATTCATTTCAGGTAATTCCCAACTGTTTGGCACCTTGATGTATTGCAAATTGCGTATCTGTTAGATGTTAAAAGTGAATTATTCGGAAAATTTGTTTTTTTAAATACATTTATTATCTTTTATTTGTATTGACATGCATGCATATGCTACATTTACATACCATCGGGCAGAAAACCTGCAGATACCAAAAACTATAAAATCGAAATTATTCTTTATACTGCTCTTCTAAGTATGAGAATACAATTATTCAATTGAAATAATGGTATGGAAAGAAATAACCACTCGACGATAAGAAATAGGAAAAGAAAGCCACACTGATAAATGGGTAGGCATTCCTCGTTTTTTTTTTCAAACTATAACTTATTTTCCTTTAACATGTATCTATAGATTTATAGGCCAACTAAAATAAGATCCATGACGTTAGTTAAAGAAACTTTAACATATTTCAGTATTAAGTAGGAATATATGGTCCTTATATATGGACTGCAATCAATATTGAAAACAGTTTCATATAGTAGATGGTTTTGCAGCAAATTTAAGTGGTTCAAATGATTTTAAAAAAGCGTGGTGGAGGTTAAACAGAGGAAAGATTATTCCTTTTTTCTGAATAAATGAATATTGAAAAACAATATATCAGTTATTGAGGAGCCTATATTGCACAATAAAAAATCACTGTCAGGATATAATACAATTATTGTATTGTAATATTTATTCACAGAATGCCTATTAAAAAAAATTAATAAATAAATAGTAATAAAATTAAATTGGAGAAGATAGCGTTTTTTTTTTTGGATTTTGTTGTTAAATAAATGTATTTTGTAAAATATTCATTTCGACCGATTTCAGCCATTAACGAATTTATGTAGCTGGATTTGGTTTCTCTGTTTTTTAAAAATTTAAACTCCAAGCTTGTACAGACGAATATATATATATATACCACTAGCGCCTCTACTGCT
>KZ807869.1:270079-284457 GCA_000696205.2 Oncopeltus fasciatus | reverse complement strand
ATATTCGTCTATGCACGCTTTGAACATGTATGAAAACAATCTTCAGTATATATATATATATATACTGAGGATTGTTTTAATGTGGAAATGTTTTGTGCATAAATAAAAGTTTAAGGGTGGACAACATTTGTAGTACCAACAAATCTATTATATCTGTTTATTATGTTAGGGCATAGAAGTTCAAGTACCACCTCCGTCTATACGTATTTTGACTTACCTGCAATGTTATCAGTTAATTTTGGATTGCAGTCTTTTTCTTCTTGATAAATCACGACCCTGGATCGTGGAGGCCCAGACATTCTGGTCGCTACCCGGGGCTAACCTGCTAATCTTGAGTGGGAACTCACCTCTCACTAATCCTCGTCGGATGCCACGAGGTATATTCCATTCTGGACACATCCTTCATTGGTTTATTTAGTTTTGATCTCATCCCATATTACTAACGCAGCCGAACCTAAAGATTTGTCTGCCTCCTCTGAAATTTCCCCGCCAGATAGATTCATAGTTCTCCTCTTATACTATAATTTCCCACAAGATAGTATAATCGGATACTTCGGATCTCATGTTGCGTACTGCCGTAAGTCGAAAGCACGTGAGTTAGCCTAAACCAGCTCGCTGGGCTAAGAAGAGAGGATGGCTTACGTAAATATATTTAATTCAGCTGATATAATTGTTTCACTACTGACAATGATTATTGATTGTATTTGAGAGAATACTTCGTTAGCCTTGTTTACCTGATTAGGAACCACTTGATTTCCGAGAATGTTATCAGAATTCCACTCAGACTACAATTCTACACATAACCCCACTCTTATTTATATCTATCTCACTCCATTTCAGCTCTTTCTGTCATACATTTATTAACTATTCAAAAACAACATCTGTCCAAATAGTTGTACTAGCCGAAATTGGGACCCTGTTTCCCTATCCTTGAACTGCTCGTGGTGTATTTCATAATAAATATTTAATAATAATAAATTAATATTATGCTTTTTAAAATGTTTGCATAGCCGGAACTGTTTAAGCATAGATTAGCTATGCTGCTTAAGAATTAGATTACTTTATAATTGTGGTACACACACACACACACACATATGCATACAAACTCACAGGCACATATATATATAGTTTGAGAGAAATCAAGTGAATGATTCAATTTGATATTTCAAATTTTGATAATAAAAATAATAAAAAATTATGTTTCTATTGCCCATTTATTAGGTTTTTTTCGTATTTATAAAACTATCCTCTAATACTAATTTTAATAAACAATTTCGCAATTATTTTTTAAAATTTTTAGAGAAAATTTAACGTACTAAAGCCGATAAAGGAGTTAACCTAAAATCATAAGACACTAAATTAAAATCACTCCTCAGCTTACATTTTATACAATTAAAACAGTATTTAGTACTAAAATGTTTATTCAAAAGTATTATTTGTAAGCAAAAATAATAGAAGTAGGTTCCCTGACTAATTTATTTCGATAATTATTTCAAAATACGAAGCTTTTTAGAAAAATGTCCCTATTCGACATCTTTTTCATATTAATGGAGCAAAATAATAAAGAATGAATTTAAATAATTTTTTTTAGATCATTTAAATTCTTTTATTTTGGAAAATGTGAACACACTTTACTAAAAAAAAGTCCCAGCAGTAAATTTGTATGGTATCAATTTAAATACATAATTCAGAAGTTTCTTTTATAGGAGAAAAATTGTATAGCCATCAGTCATAGTTTTCATTTAATTTCCTGTGTTTGTCATAATCCTCTAGAATGAATATTGAACATTATGATGACTCCTAAGTCAGTAAAATATATCAGAAGAAATAAAACGTTAATGATCTCTTAGGCTTCGCAGTTCTTGTGTGACAGACTTTTATTTTATCAAGATATATAAGATAGATCCGAAGTTGATAAATTTACATCTTTTGAAGTACGCCTTTTTGGCAGTGCATCGAAAATTTAATGGCTCAGGGAGAAACTGGCCATACTTCTGCCGTAACCATCATTACAAACTTTTAATGATAAATTTAGCCTCCATCGACAGAAGATTAGGGCCATAGGCAGGGAGTGTCTCCCCCATCAAATGAGGTCCATTTGTTCCCCGTTTAACTTAGTTGTAACGGATTAGGGTCCCCTAAAACCCTCTAATATAATCTCCGCTCTCTTCTCAGGGACAATAATCTCTGATTGATTAAATATAATTCTTCGTTAGACTTGGCATTCACATATACAATACCACATATGCTGTAAGAACTCTTCATTGAAGAGTGGCGAGAGTAAATCCGTCTTATGGCCCCGTTCTTCACAATACTCTTTATATGTTCAAATGGAGAGTTTTTTTTTTTTTTTTTACATTAGATATTATTTATCCTAAGATGGTTTTAGTTGGGATTCGGTCAAGGTAGATCCAAAAATGCCAATCATGGAAATGTGAACTTAGGGACAGGACGTCCTCTCTCATCTTCATGATAGCCCTGAAGATTACAATGTAAGCCGAAACGTTGTCAGATAATCCTTTATTAAAAAATACATTTTTTTTTAAATTTGTGTTTTTTGGATCTACCTTGACCGAACCCCAACAAAAACCATCTTAAAATAATATCTACGGTCAACAAACTCTCCTTTTGATATTATTTATCCCTTACAGATTTTTCTCCAGTGTAGTTTGTATTATGAAGAAATAAATCAATTTTCTATTTATTTGAACCCTAAAAGAAAATCGTGAAATAACATACGTCCAGATAATGGGTCCAGCTTATGTATATATAGTCGCAGAGTAACTTTATCTGAAGTTAAAGGTTTATATATTGGTTTTAAACTGAAATCAGTATAGCCTGATCGTCGAGTCTTACGTAGTTGTTTACTATAGAGGGACAAGAACAATTAATCACTGCATTTAAATTGAAATGTGTAATTTATATCTAGGCGTAATAATAATACGGTTCAGTTAACCCCGGCGACCAGTTTGTCAAGGCTTCTGATAAGTAGGACTCGTTATAGAGCAGGTTCATGGCGTAATCAGAGAAGAACTGCTGTAGACGCCGACCACACAATGGACATATATATATATAGAAAGATTATTCCTTTTTTCTNTATATATATATATATTACTTCTATGAGAGCTAGTCTCGGCAACAGAAGTCTGACAAACTATACTGCCAATACAACCATACTTCTTTATCATTAGAAAGTAGATCGATAAAACTCAAAATACAATTTAAATATTTGTAAACTTAAAGGGTTATTATTATTTCTACCACCAATGAATATAGAACTCTCATACCTTATATTCTCCGTCTTCATTGGTTTCTGTACACCATCTCCCGTTGGCTTCTCCGTCTTCATTGGTTTCTGTACACCATCTCCCGTTGGCGAGCGCTTTCCTACATTGTCCATCTTCTGGCCGAATACATACGTTCACTGTCACGGTCCGTATTCAACTGTGTTTGTATTCTGTGAGTTAGTTGTGTCAGGTAGCTGTAGGGGTCACTTTTGTCGGCGATGAGGTCTGTCGCATGTGCGAGTTATGAGGGTCAGCGTCCATTATTCCAGGTATAGGTTGAGGTAGGGATTAGTTGTAATCCCCTTTGTTGAGGTGTTCTAAGTGTTCCGAAAGTTTCTTGTAAATGTGTTTGTGTTTGCCTATGGATTATGCTGTCTTATGTCTTTTTGCGTTGTTGTTGGTATGTGCGTCGTCTGTTCGTTTGCGTTTGTGTGTTCGTTTTAGTAATAATAGCGGTCTAAATATTGTGTCAGATTGTGTGTTGAGTTGTTGTTGAACCACGGACAATAACATTATTAACGAACAAATCAACACACAATCTGACACCATATTTAGACCGCTACTGTTACTACAACGAACACACAAACGCAAACGAACAGACGACACACAAACCGACAACAACGCAAAAAGACATAAGACAGCATAATACATAGGCAAACACAAACACATTTACAAGAGGAGACATTTTTAAGAAGGACAACATGGATGTTGGAAGGTTGGGGGTTATGAGACGCTTAGAACAAGTTTAACAAAAAAATTCCATTTAAATAAATGCTCACACACATATTCTAAAAAAGAAACCTCAAAATGGTTTATTGAGAACAGAAATTTACTTGAAAGATGTAAAACATAAATATTAATTTTGTTGTGGTTTATTATCTCACGTAAATATTAAACAATTAATGAGAGGGAATAGAATAAAGAATCTATCTGTCCCAGCCAGGACTCGAACCTGGATCTCCTGCTTGCCGGGCCGGATTGTTTTCATTACACCCGGTGGAGATCCTGGTTCGAGTCCTGGCTGGGACAGATAGATTTTTTCATTTTATTCCCTCTCATTATTTTTTTAATATTTACGTGAGATGATAAACCACATCTAAATTTATATTTATAATGAAAAAATAATAAAGTAAATAACGAGAGTCGACAAATAGCTAGACGATATCAGCTCCTTCGAGCATAAGACAATGTAGTCGTCTTTCTCGTGGGTTAGGCTCTCGCTAGTGTGGTGGGAATTTTAAGTTATCTAGCTCATCCCGGTGTTGTAATGGAAACATTCCAGCCCGGCAAGCAGGAGATCCAGGTTTGAGTCCTGGCTGGGACAGATAGATTTTGTATTCTATTCCCTCTCAATAATTGATGTAAACCATATATTTCAGTTCAAGTGAAGAATTGATCATGTCTCGTCTATTAGGCACCTTTTGAAAAGCTGGATTTCCTTAAAAGAAATAAGCTAAAAAATATAGTAAATGTTCAATACACTGATTAGAAAACATTTTTTTTAAGCATTCTACATTTTCAAATTTAGAAAGCAGTGAATTTCATCGCTTCCTAAGAAAAAATATGCCGAAAATTTAATAAAAGAAAGTGCTATTGAAATGAATTAATTAGTTAGAAATTTGGCGATAAATTTATATATTTTATGCTTGGTAGGGTGCAAGAGGAGATAAACAGGAGAATAGATAACGCTGAAACATTCCGGGACATCAATACGATGTAGCCCAGAGTTTTGAATACTTTCTTTCATAACCAAAGATCTGCACTTCCCGCCCGTAATATTTTTTTAGGGGGTTCAGAAAGGAAGGTTCCTCCCTCGAAGTATCCGTGACTTCGCCAACTAAAAGATAACAGGATCGCCGTTTCTCACGACTCCTCTGTCAGATCAGTAATCCCATGTGCCTTTCTTCGCAATGAGTCAATATGGATATGAGCTAACTCAACAATCATGCTCAACTCATTCTTTTTGACTCAATGGATATTATAAACCGGGTACCATGACGTTACCATTGAGAAATGTCTACGATTGTTCGAAGATCCTAGTTACGAGAAACTAAAATAATGATCCCCTCTCATTTCGTTTTCTCCCTCCCTCTCCCCATTATTATTTGCGTTACAATAAAACTTTATTAAACATATAACGATATAATATAATTATTAATAATAATTAATATAATATAATATATCTAAAATGAAATTTTCTTACAACTTTAAAGATTGAGTAGACCTTCCTATTTTCAATTTTATTACAAAGAGACATTTCGCGACATTGGCAATCTGTCTGATACCACTGAAAAGCCACCTTTTATCCGAGAGTTGTCATTGAGAATGATAACAAGCTTTAAATAGGGCGAAAGATACCAACCGGGAATCCTCTTCCACTTTCCGACCAAGATAAAGAATTTTTTTTTTTTTTTTTGTGAATGTGCGAAGAACTTTAAAAAGAGAGCGGGTAGGACTTATAACTTGATGGGGAAACCCTCTATTGGCTCTGTCAGTAAAGTAGATTACGTCATAAGGAGCTCAGGATGACGCAGCATAGGAGTCATCACAACGGAAAAGGCGAATCTAGCTTAATTCCCCATTTCCAACCTCCGCTGTTCTTCTTCTAACAGCTCTCAAATGTTTTCACTTCAGCTGTGCACAACACACAATAAATCACAACGCGGGATTAAACGAATTTCTTTGACGTATCAATATTAAAATGGTATTTATTAATAGTGTTTCACTAAAGAGCTCCATTAAAAGAATTATCAAGCAATCGACCCTTTAAATGATGGGTTATATTATTATACTTATATTTTATCAAATTCATTAACAAAATATAAATTTTTTCTAACAGAATTTAAAATACCTTGCAAATAAATTTAAATTTTCAATGTTATTAAAGACTAGGGAAGTAGGTGGCTTATATAACCAGACCTGTACGGGAAGGAGCCAATTGAAGGATGCCGAATGCTTCCTTGCTTCTGAAAAGGGAATTAGGTTTACGCGGAAATAACTATCAAACTCTCCTAGGCATGCCTTGACCCTTCCGAAGTTATAATAATTAAGAATAATTTATAGTAAAGTAACATAAATTTTAACATTATTAATTGACATAAATTATTAATTCTCCTTCTAAAACAGATTCTGTGTCACAGATCGCGTACCTCTGGTCGTAGGCTCTGCAGTGCCGGTAACAGTGCAGTGGTAAGTGACAGTAATTAGCAAGTTCTTTTGAGGCCTATAAGTACATTAGGCAAGTAATTCATTTGTAAAATCTGTAATTGATAGTAAGAAATTTATATTTTCTATTTACTTATTTTTTAGTTCGTAAGAGCAGTAGATTCAATTGTTATCTTTAATTAGTAGATATATTTATTTGATATAAAAAATTAACTTAAATTCATCTTTGTTCTAAATTATCGTTGACCCGTAGCCCATAACAATATCATGATATTGCCACTGCATCAGTTGAAATGCAAGAATTTAATAATCTGTCTAAGTAAAACAATGAATATAGTATTAATATTGCNGAGGGGGGGGGGGGATAAGTGTTGTAAACTTCAGCTTAATTGGTCAGGTTTTTTCCCCTAGAGTATTAGGTTTCAGGACAAAATTCGTAGCCCAAAATTTGTTTGTACATCTATAAGCTGATCTACACTGCATGCTACAAAAGCAAAAAACGTGAATACAAATATTAACTCTGCTATTAAATATTAAGCTGAAGTTTATAGCATGACAGGATTCGGCTCCCGGGCTTCAAATGATATCTTTCTGAATTTTGTATCAGTGATTTATTTTACACTTGCTAACAATTACAAAATCTTATTTCTTCTAATTAAAATTTATAATAATAGTAAAATGCGAATCGGTTAGCGCAAAATCTCCGATTGTGTATCTATGAAAGGTGGGCTGCAGTTGTAATATTTAACTCCTTCTCCGTTACCTGTCAAAATGGGCATTCCTTATGACACACCGACAAGAGGGAGGACGAGTACTGTAGGGCGGCGAACGGCAGTCTTCATAAGTAAATGTTCCTATTTTCAACTGCCCCATGTTACTTGTAGATTTGTGTGAGCATCATGACAATTTTTTTTTCAATAGTTTCGCATGTGAAAAATTAGTTTTTAAAAATTGTAGAGAATAAATGGGCCATCATTAACATATAGAGAAACACAAAGTGGCGAAGTTGCATTGTGGTGGGGCGACTTACGCCTCGCGTTAAAAATAATAGAGGTATCGTTTTCTAATCGTTAATATTTTTTAGTCGCAGCATTTACTTGTATTTGAAACACTTTGTTGTATCTTTGCGACTGTGAAGGCCTAAGTCTAACTGGGGATACAGAAATTTGGAGTTTCCAGTAATATTGTGAGTGGCGTTCTAAAGATGGTGCAAGTCGGCTGATGACGAACGAATCAAATATACAAAGGAGGATCTGCGTCACTAAGAGAGGCAGTCACTTACGAGTACCTGCGTGAATCACATATTTTCCTCAAGGACTCCGGGTTCATGCACCTCGTGTGTTTACACTTTCCCCTGTCGCCACTCATCCGTGATATTATTTAGAACTAGCTGCTTACAAATGACAATGGTTGAGAAGGCAAGACTGTAGAAAAGCACGTGACAAATGAGAAGTAAACAAACTCCAGTCCCGGTCTCCGTCGTGCAGTTTTACTCTGAAGTTTTGTTATCCCCTCCCTCGGGTCCCCATGAGAACAATAACTCGATCGAAAGAGCCAACTATCCATCGATACCTCGCTTTCATAATCGATTATTCTGAAAGTCGGGTGAGTCTCGGTATAGTGAAACCCAAATCGTAACAATTTTCCCATAAGTAGGCGGTAAAAACAAAATTTTCAGTTCAGAAAACATTAATCACTTGATTTTTCTATCTTTTGCCTTTAAATTTTATACATTCATTTAATTCAATTGATAATTAATTAATTATTTGTAATGACATTCTTTTTTAAAAGAAATGAAGCTAGTGTATTAATGCAACTATTAAATATTTTATTAAAACTTGCACTGCTTCTACATAGAGAAGTGCATACAGTCTGTGAAAAAATATTTAAAATTTATCATTTAATATTATTTAAGAATGAGATTTGAGATGCCTATCTTCACATTTTATTTTCTTTAATTTTTGTGCACTTTAATGTTCATTAACGCCATCCTTAAAGCTCAGAATAACATTTTATATGATTTTATATAAATTAATTATTATTTAATTAATTAATTTGTTATTACTATTTAGTGTTAAGTATCATTAACATCCTCGGTAAACCACGGTGTGTAATTGTGAGTATTAATCTCTCCTCAATTATGGCGTATCTTTGGTACGGCATTGGTAATGAAAAAGCACGGCGATCACTCGGATTGAGGGGAAGCCTGCCAGTCGATAGGTGTCAACGGATGTCATAGATCTGTTACAGGAAAATCACAGGACCTCCTAAATTCAAGAGATTTAGAAGGTGGACTGAATACTCTTCATTTGAAAATTTTATCCCCAATTTTCCCTTCTTCGCTCATCCTTCAATTTCATGTTCAAATCATTCAGATACCCATGATCATCATCTTTAATGAAGCATGGAAAATACGCATAGTTTAAGCTGCTACTGCGGGACAGATCTTCTTATGCTAAAATTTGATAACGAAGAGAAGTTTAGAAGAGAAATATAAAGCTGAATAATCTTATTATTATTATTATTATTAGTATTACAAAAAATTATGGGTGCAATATTAAATTTTCTAAAACTTTCTTTTTTTTAAACTATTGCAAATGGCATAATAAATATGTTTAAAAGAGGGAAGGGTAGATTGAACACCTTTCTCTCCTATCCCAATCAGACTAGAGCCCGCCCCAGTATGCATTTTGGCTTTTAGACCAAATTAGTCATTTGCCCTTGATTGTGACTTAGTAGAGCATTGAAAATCTTAGCTTTCGCTACTCATGTGTGACTGACTTATTAACAGAGAAACGTGATGCGTTATTTGAGCTACTGTTGCAAACTGTAGGATGAGTTCGTTAAAGACAGAAAAAAAGAGAGGTTGAAAGAAGACCTCTATGAAAAAGTGTAAATTTACTCATTTTTTTTTGTGTGTGAGATACAGATTGTAAGGCATAATAGATAAAAAAAAAATATTACTGCCAGCTTCTGTGAACTAAACTTTCCTCGTACTTTTCGGCTTGCAAAATAAAATTAATCACACACTCTTATTTGTAATTAAGTTTATTAATAATTTAATAAGGCATGAGAATCTGTTCATTGTGCTCAGATCCTACGTAAAGAACTTTTTGACTGCCAATTGGCTTAATAAAGGAGAACTAATGTGAATTTTTAGGTAATTTTTGGTAATCGATTATAAGGACTTTTCGATTCTCACTATCCCTACTCCTGTCAGCCTCGGAAATTCTCGGCTGTGAGACTCGGCCATCTCCGGCCGCGACCGCAAAGGGAACAGGTTGAGTTGTGGGGTGAGGCCTCAAAGATGGCGAATGTTATGTTTTCGTGTCCGTGTTGTTTACGGTTTAAATTCAGCCCTGAGGAAATAGAACAGCGATATAGAAGTCAAGAAATAGATAAAATGATTGAAAAAGAGAAGCATAGTTTCCGTAGGCAAGTGAAACTCCTGCTGCTCGGTGCGGGCGAGAGCGGGAAGTCAACGTTCCTCAAACAAATGAGGATTATTCATGGTGTTAAATTTGAGCCAGAATTAGTGAAGGAATATCAACAGGTTATTTACCAGAATATAGTGAAGGGTATGAAGGTTCTTGTGGACGCAAGGAATAAGCTGGGTATTCCTTGGGAACAACCGGCAAACAGTGAAAACGGCTCCTACCTACTCAGCTACGAAAACAGTATGACACTAGACACCAGACTTTTTATCCATTATTCACCCATCTTACAAACCCTTTGGAAGGATTCTGGCATTCGAAGAGCCTTTGAGAGGAGGAGAGAATTTCAGCTTAGCGATTCAGTGCAATATTTCTTAGAAAATATCGAAAGGATATCCAGAGTGGTGAGTGCCTTTGACATGTACAGGTTATCTTCAGCTCTCTCTCCTAACTTTCTTGATAAGTTATTGTATCCAGCTTATCTTTTTATTCCCACTTATTTATTCTGGATTCTATAATTTCATTAGACAAAACTCTACATATATACAATATTGACATACATTTGAGATCTTCCTGTTAGATAATTAATTTGTTAATTGATATATTGTTCATAAATATGAGTAGTTATACTGCTTTCTTAAAAGGCAACCTAAGTTTTCAAATTATATCCTTGTGTGCCTCTCCTTTAGTGTAGAGTGAAATACCCTGTTGGCATGCATTAATTACATATGGGTGTGTCTTACATAAAAGTCAGGTCTCAAGCACTGTCACTTCATTCTCAAGCTTTATGTGCTTTATTTTTCCCAGCATTATTATCAATTATTTTTTGCCATTAAATTAATTTCTCTGCTTATTAAGATTTACCTGAAATAAAATTCGAACCTTATTTATTTCAGGACTACATTCCTACAAATAAAGATATTCTTCATGCCCGGAAAGCAACAAAAGGAATTTCAGAGTTTACTATTCTCATTAATAATATCCCCTTCAGATTTGTTGATGTTGGCGGACAAAGGTCACAAAGGCAAAAGTGGTTCCAGTGTTTTGACTCTGTTACGTCTATTCTCTTTTTAGTTTCATCATCAGAATTCGACCAAGTACTTGTTGAAGACAGGTACATACATATTTCAATTATTCATCTAATACATATATTTCTATTAATTTATTTGTCTGTTTCACATTTATAATGGTTCATTGTCTTCTAATATGTAACAAGATTTATTTATTTAGTTTTTCTTACACTTTAATTTTTTATGGTTTTAATTTATTTTGCATACCTAGTAATTGAAAGTTGTCTAGCTTCTAGATTTTCTAAATTTATATGAAATAGTATTCTAGGAGTACTATTTAATTCACCTGTTCAAATAATTTTTAATTGTATTCAAAATTTAGAAGTCTGTTTAATGAGCATTAGTCAATTTATTTCTGGATGGGCATTCAGAATATTATAAGATTAGTTTAAACCCTCCAATATTCAGTTCAATTCAAGTTATTGTTGCTTACTTTTCCTAACAATCTTCCTTAACTAGATAATATTTCTTCTTTCTTTTGTCAAGAATTTGTTTGATTGTCCCCAAGGCTCTTTTACCCATTGCCCTTAAAACTTTGGATTTATCCTTAGTAACTTATTAATGGTAGTTTCCTATCTCATTTTTTTGTGATACTTTTTCTTCTCTATTGTTTTTTAAACCTTTGAAATTTATAGTATTTAATCATTGTTTTAATAAAGTAACCTTAACCTAATACTATTAGACTTGTTGCACCATTTGATTTAAACATGTGTAAAGGGATTATTTAAATTTGATTTTATTCTTATAGTGAAAAAATTAAGAATACCATGGCTAAATTAACTATATTTATTGATTCTTTTGTGAGAATAAAAAGAATTGTCATATTTGTTTTATTTATTATTTGTGCTACAGGACATGTTTTGAGGTAAGTATGTTTAATTTTTCCCCACAATTTCACTATAGTCTTTGATTGGTAGTGCCGAAAATTCCAATAGTTATATAGTTTATTTTTTTCATTTTATCCTATTCTGAAGTCCTAACACATACCATCTGAGTTATTATCATTGTTTTTGCTCATCATAATTTTGTCTTTTTTCTTTTCCCTTTGTGTAGTATTAAAGTGGCTGCATGTACTCAGAATACTTATTCTGCTAACTATTCTGAAATTTTTCATTTTATAATTAATTATTGTTTTTTTGCAACTTTGACTTTTTTGCAGTTTTATCACCTTTATTGTTTAAATACATTCTTAGATTTAAGTTAAAATTTGAATTTTATACAAGAAGCTTGGTTGGGGGATATGTCAGTGTGTATATATGTGAAATATATATGTAAGTAATTGAGGCAGTATGAGGAAAGCATACTCCGTATAATTTTCAGAGCTTAATCTTGAATTTTTATTTCTGCAAGCATTAGTTTTATTTCATATAGAGCTATAAGCTCTAACAGAATTGCAAGTGTACTAACAATTACTAAAAAATCCTCATCTAAATACTCTCATGGCTGCAGACATACCCCTACAANTCAATTGACAATGGTCTGGATGGAAATTTATTGCAGCAAATTTCTAAAGTGGAAGATTTTAGACAGGGTTATTTTTAGTAGTAGAGGATTGTAATCTAAGAAATTATAAATTATAGTCAGGGGATTTTGTAGAGAGGAATGCTAAAAAGGGAGGGTCCCTTTTTAGCATTCCTCTCTACAAAATCCCCTGACTATAATTTATAATTTCTTAGATTACAATCCTCTACTACTAAAAATAACCCTGTCTAAAATCTTCCACTTTAGAAATTTGCTGCAATAAATTTCCATCCAGACCATTGTCAATTGATATTTATCATTCTAAAAGGACCTCCATAATAAAAGACTTACTCTCCTGGGGTTCTGGAATAGAGTTTTTGGAAAGTAACCTAGTAAATATCATTGTAATATAATAAAAAATTATTAGGTATTTTTTCAAGTTCTTTGAAGTTCAATCTAAATGGTGTTTACCTTAATAAAATCTATTACGATAGATTTTTGCAATAAGTCTGTTTTGGATGTCAGCCATTTCTCTATATTTGAAAGTGAATTTACTTCTCTTATAATTAAGTAATACCTGTTATCTAATTTTGGGCAATATAATGGGAGATATACATAGTTATAGCCCTTTTATTGTCTATTCTTCAATTTACATAGTTATAGCTCTTTTATTCTCTATTCTTTCAAGTTAATCATTTGCTTGTTAAAATTGTAAAAGGTATGATTCAGTTTCATCATCTTTACTTTAGTAAGTTTTTAAATTGTTATTAGCAACATTTTTCTTTATTAGACCGATAATATATATTCTTATAAATGTCTACCTTTAGTAGTTCCTGATCTTTTTGTATTCCTTTCCTAAATAGCTTTTTCTTTATAATCTCTCTTTATGGCTAATTTAGGGATTTCTCAACATGAAATAAATAGTGCTATTAATAGTAGTAGCATTTGAATTATTTATAGCTTCTTAGTCTATCATTTCATTTTCAATTATGGACATTGATCCTTTTAAGTGAAATTTCCCTACCAAAATTCACGTGAAAGTATAAATTTATGTTGCATTTCTTCTGTTAATTTGTCATGCTAGTAAATATTAACTTTTTAAATAGTCACAGTATATTATTACTAATAATCATTTGTACATTATTTGAATCATTCCTGTTTTTAATACAATTCAATTCCAAGAGGATAGAATATTGTTTTGCTTGGATATTAGTATATATCGCTTTACTGATATGTTCTATGAATTTGATTTTATCAAACAAATTGAATAATATGAAGGTATTTACCAAATTTTCATTTTATTTACTTTCATTAGTATAAACTTGGTAGTTATGGTGGAATTCAGTACTTATGATTCATTTATTTATTTAAAATCTCACAATATTTTCCATGAATCCAATTTCTGAAGGGAAAAGTAGCTTAAATATCAAGCTCTCTGAGGTCTTACAAGTATTCCTTCTTTTTAAAAACATTGATTTCCATTATTTTGAATTTTATATAATCTCAGCCAAAAAGACAAGCAGGCTAATAAGATAAGAAGATTATAATTACACAAACATCTCCCCTTTCAAGTGCAATCTCCTTCTACCCTACATGTGTAGTATTACATAAAACTTGAAAACCCTGCCACTTTGTAACTATACTAAACATGATCTTGGTTGTAAGAGTTTTGTGATTATTTCTCTTCTTTTTTTTTTTTGTATGTGTGTGTGTTTTGAACTCAAATTCAATGCCTAGTAGCCTTATGAGATGAGGTCACTGCTTGAGTAGCCCATTCCTCTTCCTTCTATATTATAGATGATATTTTATTTTATAATCAGATATTTTTATTGCCAAACTGATTAAATTTATTGATAAATAAACAAATCCTATAAAAAATAAATAAAAAGTTAAACAAGGAAAATAAAATCTTTATGTTACTAAGTTATAATCATAACAATATTTTTAAAAATATATATAAA
>KZ807869.1:255279-270019 GCA_000696205.2 Oncopeltus fasciatus | reverse complement strand
GGAGATATATATAAGTAGTCTTAATAAAACAATAGAATACACTCATGTTCAAGTGTGTTGTTATTTGCTTATACCCTTGTTTGTTTACTTACCTGAAATGGTCTAATGTATATGTATGATTAGCTTGTGAAGCAAAAATCTATCCCGACACTTCTAAAAATATATCCTTATATTATTATTTTAAGTGTTTTAATCAATAAACTTATTTATTGAAGATAAAAATATATATAAATTAATTTTGTTAATTAATGAATTTGTTTTGATAAAACAAGCTTGTATTTTTTAAAGTATAAATATTATATTTTATAAATTACTTATTTTAGTTAAAATAGTTGTTAGGTAGACTTTATCATGACTATAACTTCTTTATCAATAAGAAGACCAATCTTTCTACTGTCAAAAATTATATTCTTTGTTAACAAAATGTTGACAATTTCTTCTATCATAAATTTCTTTTCTGTTCGATTTAGGAATATTTAAAGCTGAATTGTTTTATATTTTAATAAATCTATTATTTAGTTTTTTTATACAATATTTATTTAGATTATAGGGCATTAACAATGTAGGGATACATTGTATACCTCTACTGTTGACATTCAGTTGAGATGTTAAGTTTTCAAATACTAATAAGGTGTAGTATTTTCAAAGTTGGGGTGAAAAGAAAATTTTCTCATGTTTATATTAACCAATTTATTCTTTTTAGCATTTGTATATTTTCTGTAATCATTTACTTTTATTGCATGTAGATTTTCAACAATAATTCCTGGAAAAATTTAAATATGCAGAAACATACAATATTCTGATTTTAAAACATATTTATTGATTTTAAATTAACTTTTCTTTTTTTTCAGGAAAACAAATAGGTTGGAAGAATCAAAAAATATATTTGATACTATTGTTAACAACCAGTTTTTCAGAGGAGTTTCAATAATTCTTTTTCTAAATAAAACTGACTTACTGGCTGAAAAATTGAAGTCTGGAGAAACCAACATTAGGTGGTACTTCCCTGAGTTTTCTGGTGATGAGAGGAAACTTCAGGACGTCCAGGCCTTTCTTCTTCAATACTTCAGGTAATTATTCCATATTAATTTATTTATGTAAGTGATTCAGAATAGTATAAAACACACAGACAGTCACATGTGTGTGTGTGTGCATATTGGGGACTATTAGTGGTTTTTTTTTCCAAAAATTTGAACAAACTCTTCAACTCTGCATGAGTTTTTATTCTTTTGTATTCTGTAATTTTGTTTATCCCCCATTTAATATTCATCACGGTAGTAATGAATTATTTTGTTTATATATAATATATATNAAAAATGTTTGAATAAAATGAAGAAATTTGTTCTATGTCCGTTCTGTTGTTATCTGAATTGTGTTGTAAGTTTAGGAAAAAAATGGCATTGTGAAAGGGTAGAAGGATAGAGTCTAGGAGGTCATTATGGGTGATGTTTGAAATGTCGGGAGCAAGGTTTTTTCCCATAGCCATACTGTTAATCTGGCTCTAGTAATTACCTTGGTAAAAAAGATAGCCGGACGTACAACAAAGAGAAAGTGACTCAAGATATGTAGATCGGGATTGTGTAGTATGGTCTCGGATTGTATTCCAATGTTTATATAAACAAAAAACACTCACTACCGTGATGACTATAGTGAGTTTTTATTCTTTTGTATGAGAATACAAAAGAATAAAAACTCATGCAGAGTACTTAAATTTTTGGCAAAACATATATATATATATATTATACCACTGAGAATGTATGTATCTATTTTTATTCTATGGAGGGGATCTGGATTTTATTGAATCCTGTTTAATTTGAATAGGGAACTTGATTATATACTTCTCATCTAGTGGTTTGTTTGTATTAAGCTTGTTGACTAATAAAAACAGGTTATGTTTTATTCTTTTATTCATACAATATTTCACTTGTTTTCGAATTTGATTTTTAAAAATTATTAATAGTCAGTGATTTACCTAGGATTTTAGTACTAGACTCCTGAACCAAAGTTCCCCGTTAACCAAAGGTTTATTAACCATGAACTTTTAGTTCTTTCTTTCTGCTTTGTATAATGACTCTGAAGATCCCTAATATTCTCCTGCTAATTCCAGCCCTAGTTAGGTACCATTCTTTATTGAAATCATAATACACTGCCGGACAAAATTAAAGGATCACTTACAAATATTTATATTATTATTAAATAAGAGATAAAAATAGAAATTCCATTGCCCCAGACTGGACTTTGTGTTGTATCTTATCCAGTTAATCCTGTACCTGTTTATATTCCCACCCGTTTATGGAGAAAAGGGTCAGTTAATCCACTTCTTTTCTTTCTTCCTATCAGTAAATGGTTAGTTGTTATCAAAGATTCATCTTATTGAAGATTTTCTAACATTTAAAAGACTTTAGTTTTTACTTGTGAGTTTAGTAAGAATGTTGTAATGGCCAACAGAAGAGCCAATGTTGTGTTGACCGAAGAGGAATCAATTCGTGCTGTTGCTTTGAGTGAAGAAGGGTTTTCTCAAAGGCATATTGCGCAACGGCTCCAGCGGTCACAATCCATAGTGTCCAGGGTGCTTAATAGGCACCGTCGAACTGGAGGGCACACAAGAAGAGTTGGACAAGGCCGTCCGAGGTCAACTTCCCACCGTGACGAGAGATTTTTGCAACTGCATGCTCTTCGGGATCGCCGATCAACTGGTACCAGTCTGCGTGGTCTCCTCCAGAGGTTCAGGAATGTGCAAATTTCAGAGCGAACCGTGAGAAGACGACTCATCGATTATGGATTGACCTCCCATCCTTCAGCTACTGGACCTCTTCTCTCCAGGGAACACCGGGTTGAGCGCTTGAGGTTTGCTCGGGAGCACTAAAACTGGACTCAGGAAGATTGGAGCCTCATATTATTCAGCGATAAGTCAAGATTCTGTCTCAGATCTCCAGATGGACGGGAAAAGGTATGGCGAAGGCGGGGAGAGAGGTATGCTCCATGTACTTTTTCTCCAAGGGTTACGTTTGGTGGTGGGTCAATGATGGTGTGGAGGGGCATAAATTTAAACTCCCGTACAGAGTTGGTTCTTGTGAACTGTGGCTCTCTAACTGCTGACAGGTACATTAGGGAGGTACTTGAGCCACATGTAATACCTTACACCAGAAATATCGCAGGTAACTTTATTTTTATGCACGATAATGCCCGACCTCACGTTGCTCGATCAGTGCAAAATTTGCTCGGACAAGAAGAAATTGATGTTATGGTTTGGCCACCCAGAAATCCAGATATGAACCCAATAGAGCATGTATGGGATATGCCTGGAAGACGTGTCCGCGCCCGAGACCCACAAAATTTGGCAGATTTAAGGGAAATGTTAGATTAGAAGCAATTATCAGAGCTAGAGGTGGGAGTACCAATTATTGATCGTTTTCCTCGAATTCTTCCTTTTTATTAAGTTTTGTTATTTCATTTCATTTCAAAGATTTACTTTTTCATTTTGAGACTGTAGGACATTTTTATTTTGTGATTTGTTTTACTATTAAAAATTTCTAGAAAATAATTTTATATTTTTTATTACCCTTATAATAAAGTGTGACTTCCAAAGAAAAAAGAATATTTTCAAAAATACCCTATACAGTTAAGTAATTTCAAAATATTGAAGTGATCCTTTAATTTTTTCCGGCAGTGTAATTACAACCAAATTATTAGATAATTAAAATTTTATATCAATAATGATTTTAACAAATAGATAAACAAGTAAAATAGTTGTTAATGCATATATCTTGAGATAAATTTAACTTAAATAGCTGTCAACCGAATGAATTGAAATACAAAATGTTCAGTAAAATGTTTTATGTGTTAATGTTGGAGGATTAATATATTAAGTATCAAAATGAAACAAAACAAGAATAAAAGCAATGAAGCACACTTCTGACCAGGCTATTATTTAAAAATATTTAAAAGATAAGAAAATTAAACTACATTAATAGACATAAATTAACATTTAAAAGGAGGTCATTCTAGAAATTATTTTTACACATTTCCCAAAAGATATTTACATACTCTTCATAAATTTTCCCTTAAAATGGTCCTAAGCATTGTTGCCAGGTCATACCAACAAACTGGGATTAAAATCAGTACTCACAGGCTAAACAGGAAACCCAGAACCACATCTCATTGAATTCAAAACTGGACTTCAACACCTGCAAACAAATTTCAATCCTTTGTGAAAAGAGGGATAATTTATTAATTTATTATTAATTAATTAATCTAGTCTTCTTTAAACTTTTANAATAATTTTTTATTTTTTATTACCCTTATAATAAAGTGTGACTTCGAAAGAAAAAAGAATATTTTCAAAAATACCCTATACAGTTCAGTAATTTCAAAATATTGAAGTGATCCTTTAATTTTGTCCGGCAGTGTAGTTTACTAACCACACACTTTCTTTAATGTACCTCGTATCAAATTAATGTGTAATGTTGAAAATTTGCAGTTCTCGTCAAAATTAGGTATACTTCTTACCATTAATGTGTAAAAAGATATATGTATTTATACACACACTAAAAACCATAATTTTAAAAATAAAGAGAAAATGTAATATTTAAGGTTATTGGTTCAAATGGAGAGTTTTTTGACCATAGATATTATTATTAGATGTTTTTTTTTTTGTTGGGGTTCGGTCAAGGTAGATTAAAAAAAATACAAATTTAAAAAAATTTTATATTTTTAAAGTTATCTACCGACATTTTGGCTTACATTGTAAGCCATCTTCTGGGCTGTTGAAATACAATGTCATGGGAATACAATAATAATTTACAATATTATAATGTAGAATTGCCATAATATAATATGATATTAAAAGTATGAATAGTAAGCTATGTAAGAGAATTCAACATGCAGAAAATCAACTATTAAAAAAATATCAAAAAATTAAGACATTAAATGACCACACCTACCTATCATGAAGACGAGTGGGGATGTCCTGACCCTAAGTTCACATTTTCATGACTGAGCAAAAAATATTTTGGAAGTTCATCGTGGGTGGTGTGGTGGAAGGGGGGGGGTAAGAGGTGGAAGATACGAAGGGAGAGTGGCATGTTTCAAAAGGGGCAATAAAAGAAAAAGGAAGGGTATTATTGCGGATAAGTAACATTTGAGACTGGGAAAAATGTTTGAATAAAATGAAGAAATTTGTTCTATGTCCGTTCTGTTGTTATCTGAATTGTGTTGTAAGTTTAGGAAAAAAATGGCATTGTGAAAGGGTAGAAGGATAGAGTCTAGGAGGTCATTATGGGTGATGTTTGAAATGTCGGGAGCAAGGTTTTTTCCCATAGCCATACTGTTAATCTGGCTCTAGTAATTACCTTGGTAAAAAAGATAGCCGGACGTACAACAAAGAGAAAGTGACTCAAGATATGTAGATCGGGATTGTGTAGTATGGTCTCGGATTGTATTCCAATGTTTATCAATAATTTGAAAGGTTTTATTTGTAGGTATATTAGTGAAGAGAGATTCAGCGTCTAAGGGGCAGAGAATGTATCCTTTAGGGATAATTAAAGATTCAAGCTGTGTTTTGAGGTCAAATGAGTTTTTTTTATGTCATATTGGTTTTGTCGGCTAAGAATCTGTAAGGATGGAAGGAGAAATTTACTAAGTTTAGATGCGGGAGAGTTTATATTGGAGACAATGGGGCAGAGGGGATTATTGTCTCCAATATAAACTCTCCCGCATCTAAACTTAGTAAATTTCTCCTTCCATCCTTACAGATTCTTAGCCGACAAAACCAATATGACATAATTTGACCTTAAAACACAGCTTGAATCTGTCCAACAGGAGTCTTATTGACCTGCGGATGCAAATCCACTAACTGGTCATCACCAAGTGAGGTTGCGAATATGATGTCCTAGATTAAACATTGTAAGACAGATGATAAAGATCTTTGTTAGCACAAGTATTACCAGTGCCTGCATTTTCAACCAGTGGAAAGCTACAACGACCATGGCAGGCCTAGATGTCGCTTAGATTTCTCCCCTTCAGTCAAGACCTGTTCTGGGACAGACTAGTTTTAAGAAGGGGATAATGTTGAAGAGGGAGGGGGGTGCTCATAATGAAGGTGCAGGTCTGTGTGAAGTTGGCCCCTGCTTCGAGATGACACCACTTCTCTTATAATGGTAAGCCCTATTTTCTAGGGAAATCAAGAAGAGCCTAAAACTATCTATGGTTATTAAATCAGCTCACCAGCACCCTCAAGTCAGTGTCAGATTGCCCGTTTAAAAGCATCGCAGTGTCAGTAGTTGTACAGCATTGAGTGAAAATAACTAGTGAGTTCATGTCTCTTGTTGACAATTAAGCAAGTTTTTCTGATGTCTCTTTCTGTTATTTGTTAATATGTTAATATAAATGAAAAGATAATTAATTAATTAAAAATAAATGAAAAGATAATTACTTAGCTGTAATTAATGTATCTTCTTTATTTATTTAATAAGTTAACTTCAATATATTTCTATATTTAATTAATATTTACCTGTAGCCCATAACAGAATGATTGGTTCCCTCTAATATTTCGGCCTTAATATTTGTCCATAACTATTAGATATCCATTATCCATAGGATTACACCTTTCCTTGAACCCTAACCTCATGAGCTTCCCCCTCAGGAATTGTTAGTTGATAATGGTTACATTGAAGACCATGTTTTCTTGAGAAACAAAATGATCCCAAAAGTTCTTTCAGACTTCCATTAATGGACTCGAGTTGTGCATTTTATGGTTTTAATAATTTAATTATTCTCATTAAAATTTAATAATCTGTACAATTGTAAAAACATTTCAAGGGTATTATATTTGAAACCATTTTGTTATGAGCATCTTATTTTTTTCTCTAGTTATATTTTCTGTCAAGAAAAACATTATGTCCATATTTTAAGAATTATTTAAGGAAACACTTCATAATTTTAGCATTAATAATTACTTTAGGTTTATTTATAAAAAGTGTGCAATGATTCAATTATTTTACGAAAAGATCACAAACTGCCTTAACAAAAAAAAAAAAAAAACAATATAAAACTCAACAGATGTCCTCTAACTGATCATTACTAAGTCAATATCAAACTGTTTTTGATGATCACTTATACTATAACAAGTAGGACATTCATGATATTTTTTTTAATTTTAATATTATTTCACCCTCCTTGGCTAATTAGATTTTGTCCACTCATCGTCAACCTCATCAGACAAAATATTCAAATAGACAAATGAATATTCTTTGGGCCTGCTAATGTAATTCTGAAACATCTTTCAGGCCTAACTGTATGTTCACACCCATCTTTGAAGGTTTAATACTTCTGTGTGAAAAACGTTAATTTTTGTTAAGGAAGCTGATTTATTTATATTTAAAAAAATATTCAAATCCAAATGGTAGAAAAATTAAGTTTCATTCTGTTTATTTGCAGGTCTGTGAAGAGGGAGCCAAATAAGCCACTTTTTTATCACTTCACAACAGCTGTCGACACTGAAAACATTAAAGTGGTCTTCAATGCTGTCAAAGATACTATTCTCCACAGAAACCTTGAGAGTCTCATGCTTCAGTGAGACACCTAAAATATTTACTTTAATCTAGCTTTAATTCCCTAGCCTCAATATATCTCACCTATCAGTGATATTACTATGATTCGTCATATAGTAATTATATTTATACTTTTGTATAAAATATGTCTTCTGTTAAAAAAAAAAAAAAAAAAGAAAGAAAGGAAGAAAAAAATCTTACTATCATTATGATACACAATATTTCTTATTATTTTGTTAATGTTGAGTATGGGATACATTTATTTTTCAATGTAAATGTGTTTATTACTAATTAATTATGTACATTCACAATAATTTATGTATTTATACAATTAATGTCTATTATTATTAATACTGTACATTTCCCTTTTTTTTTTCTTTTTTTTTTAAAGATTAAATATTATTTAGTTGACTTTCAACACAATTAATTGTGTAGGTAATAAATTATGTTATTTTTATTTGACACCAATCAAATTGCCAATGCTCTAAATTCATCATTGCCTGGTAGAATCTTAGCCTTTGCTCTCAGATGTTTTTAAAACATTTCAACCTTGCTTGACTTCAAAATTTTGCTCCTCATATATAAGAGCACCTGCAATCACCATATAGTGATATTGTGGTTATAAATAATTCTTTCATTTAGATGATAACTGATATTGTACCTATCATAATTTATATCTTATTCTTCCCAGATTATTTTTTTTTTTATTTTTTTTTTTAATTAATGAGTTAAGTTCATAAAATCTCTTGTCATTAAACCAAATAAAAAATTGAAATTTTTGCATATCTGAGGGCATAACTGCAATTTTATAGTGCAAGTTTTATCTTTACATAGTAGTTATTGTAAGAATTTAACTTAGATATTTGGAAAATTAAGGTGGAATATGAGTTATGTCATCCGTTCTAAGCAATAAGTCCTAGATGAGGCTTTAGCAGTCCTCTAGAGGAGTAGCTTGGAAGTTAATTTGCAAATTACTATAAAATGTAGCCTTTTGAAATTGGCTTTAAAATGAAATGCTTAGGCATAAACAAGCTCCGATTGTTCTATCAACTGTTGCTCATTTAACTAGGAGAGTCATTATTATTTAAGACCCTTCTTTTTACTTATGTAATAAATAAAAATTCTGTTCACTTGTTTAAAANTAATTTTTTTATCCTTATTTACCCATTAATTAATGTATACTTTTGTTTATTCAATGAAATTGTTTATTAGAAAAAATATATTGTATATTTGTATTCTTGTTGATAATCCAACTTCATATCTAGTCATTGGATTTTAAAATTATATATATACATATATATACGTATTCTGTCATATATATGTGTGTGTGTGTGTGTGTGTATATATATATATATATATATATATATATATATATATATATATGATAGAATATGATGTGTCTGAGGAATGCTTTGTTTGTTTTGTGGCTCTTTTTCACTTGATATATCTGGATGATTTCATATAATTAGGCTTCCAATGGCTGGAATAGACTTCCACGTGCTCGAGAAATATTCATACCTGAAAGAAGAATAAGTTCATTACATCTATGAATAATTATTATATTCTTGGAAAATGACTAACTCAAAACTTAAAAATAGCATTCGATTATATTCTTATTAAATGAAAGGATATGCTTTACGTTTTGCTGCTGTTATATAGAGTCAATGGGGAGTCTTATTGTAGATAAGTACTCCTATAAGAGAAAATTATGTATCCTATTGTTTTATTTTTCTATCATTCCTGTTTGTATACTTTTATAATAAAGCTATTTTTTTTAGTTGCGATTCTAAAGGTTATGAGTAAATTTTATTTTTATACTATCATTAAGAAAATGTTGAAGAGACTTGTTGAATTTTGAACTTGTCTTCATAGAATTAGAAATATTATAAAATCTTCATTCTTAATTTTTACTAATGAGACTGCTTACAATACATTTAAAGTGTCTTCTATGCAGCATACTTGAAATAGTTTTCAATTCAAAGTGATGGGAGTTAATCTCATATTGGCTTTTGATTTTGAATGAAATAAAATCCCATTGTGTATAAATATAACTAGTTAATTATGAAATTACACAAAATTGTAAATAAACTATGTGTATAATGATATTGTGTAAATATTAAAATTATATTGTCAATTATTGTTAAAGATAATATAAACCTGTACAGAGTGTCCATTTTATGATTATATTTTTATATTAATATCATTGAAATGAATTAGTCTATTCATTGCATTGATTATTTTTGTACATAATGTGTTTTTATAGTTTTATATTGACATGTTCTTTTTTGTTATGTAGATTACAAGTGAAGAATACTTCCATTTCGGGACCAAAATTCTATTTTAATTGAATAATTTAAATTAAATTTATTAGCTGTATTATTAATACTATCCTGATATGATAACAGAATAAATATTCATNTATATATATATATGTCATTAACTTGCTGATTAGAGTCTAGTGTAAGTGTATAGTTAGGATAAGAGGGGGAACATTAAGTATGGACTTGAGCTGTGAGACACCTCATAAGAAGTCCACACCAGCCCGCCCATGTTCGTTACATGGTGGTTTGCTCTGCGGATTGCGGCGTATGGTTATGCCTGTCATTCAAATGTAGGAAACGGTTAGGTTCCTCTCTCTACACAACAGGAAGGCTAATGGTGGTGCGGCTAGCCTATCAGAAGTCAGTATCTTCCCTCTAACTTCTTATTTAACACAGCCTAAGCATTGTGACAAAGTATGACCACCCTGCCAGATGTCAGCAGATAAACACTGGGTTACGTACAATGTGGGTCATTCATTACAAAGTTTAGACTTTTTTTTATGTTTTTTTAATTTTTTATTTTAGTCCAATTTTAGGATTTTTGCTGAAAGGTCTTAAGTTTAATTATTCATATCACAAGCTGTCTATTATTAATACTATCCTGATATGATAACAGAATAAATATTCATTTGTATTTTCCAAAAGTTTTCAGTTTTAATTCTACTGTCTTTAAAACTAAAACAGAGTAAACTTGTTTCAAGTCAACTCAAAAAATAAATAGATCCACAAAAATTTGAGGCACTATTTAAAATTATTCATTTGACAATATTTTTAGTTCTGTTTGTATCTTGTACTTTTCTTTCAAATTTATTTTTATTTATATTTTCATGGCTTCTCCCATTTCCTCATTAGAAATTAATTTTAAGTTCTCTTAAGTTAAGAAATCACTATTGATATATGTGTTAATTTAATATTAATGTTATATATGTGTTAATGTAATGCAAATCGTATTTAATTTGCTTGACTTTCGATCAAATCAGATTGAACCTTTGTAGAAAAATCATCCCTGTCTTGTAGTTCATGGAACAGCCTAATTGACATTGGACAACCATATCATTTGGAATATTCAAAACTTCAAATTTTGGTTTCATTATTTAATATCCAAAATTATATGCTACCCATTTTTCAACAATTTATTGAAGATACAAGAAGGGGGGAAATCACAAGATCTTATAAAATAGTGTGACTTCTTTAATTTTAGTTTCTTAAAACATTTTAGAGTATTGGTATTTGATGGAATTATCATAAAAAAGCTTTCTATTTCAAAATTCTTATTTTGATCACTAATTACAAGCTCTTTCGAAATGAAATTATCATTATAAAAGGAATTCTCTAAGACTTGAAGGTTTTAGCTGATTTTTATTTATTTATTGTAATGCAACATATAAGCATTTGCTCAAAAATACTTATGATAATTAATTATGATTATTCTAAAATTTCCATACATAAAATAAAGCTTGAATTAAAAGTAATAAAAAAACCCTGGACCTAACTAATTAAGGCAACTATTAATTTGGATAAATGAATTCGCTATTTGTTTAAATTATTTTTTGTATTTGTGTAAAAGAAAAAGTAGCTTTATTAAACTGAAAAAATTTTAATATATGACCTACATTTTAAATGAGTAAGGGAAATATATTCTTCAATAACATTTGAGTGAAGAGGAAATGGTTGGGTTACAACATGGAAAGTAAGGGAGGGAAAACATTGATGACTTCTTAAAATGCTGAAGATCATCATATATAAGTTTTTATTTTAGCACCAGTTGGCTCAGATCTGATTTATTTTCCTTTATGTTCTAATGATCTAATAATCTCCACATGGTAACTTATGGCTGTTTGTTTATTTATTTAATTTTTTTTTTTTTTTTTTTTTTTACATCACATATTGTTTTTCTTGTTAAATTGGAAGGAAATGATCCAGTTCACTAGAATACTGCATAAAATAAGGATATGTAATAATTTTTAGGTTGAGTTAATCTCTCACTTGCTCCAAGGCCTAAGGAGGTCAATTGCTCAGACTGACTAGACGTTTCGATATCAGCCATAAATATTATTCTTATTTTTTCACAAATGAAGTAAAGCTTAGTGCCAATAATTTATTTATTGTAAAGTATGTTTATACCTTATTTATACTGTGTTTATACTATTTTGGTTAGTGTTTATTTATTCATATATTTGCAAATTATAATTTTTTTATCCTTATTTACCCATTAATTAATGTATACTTTTGTTTATTCAATGAAATTGTTTATTAGAAAAAATATATTGTATATTTGTATTCTTGTTGATAATCCAACTTCATATCTAGTCATTGGATTTTAAAATTATATATATACATATATATATTTTGTTATAAGTTTTTGATAACACGTTACTTTATAGGTATACTTACCAGATATAGTGGCTCTCTAAATTTTGATTAAAATATTCAATTATTGTTAGTTCTTTTGCAAGGAGAAGGATTTATTCATAATATATTAACATTATTGATTCAGAGATCCACTATCCTTAAGTTTTGGAAAGTTGGTGTTTTTATTTGAATTACCTGAATTCCTTTAATCTTATTATATTTATATGTGATTTTTGTTCTTCATTTACAAAAAGAAGCAGTACAACTTAATAAACATTTGAATATAATTATAATAAAATTATTTGTCCTTATTGTCCCTTTTTATTGGTGTTTCAAGGTAATGCAGATTGCTTATTGAGCAGGCATCCTTACCTAGAGAAACTTCTCCATTGCGACCAGAGTATTCTTTAATTTTAATCCTATGACTATAATATCCAATAGAATCAGCAGTCTTATGAATAATATATATTATTCTTGGAATGTCTCATTTGCTTTTATTGTCCTGACTCTTAAAGGAATCATATCTCTCATCTGTCTATTGATCACTACTTCAGAAATTTTGAATATCTTAATCCCTTGTTCATAAAATGTTTCACAAATTTGTTTTAATACCAAAAACCCACCATTACCCAGTTAGTTTATCAGACCCATAGGAGTGGAGACTTACTGCAGTGCAATCTAGTGGCAAAAATACCTACTTTGGTGACTACATCATCTAGTTTAATAAATCCAAACACTTTGGAATTTGAAAGATTTTAGCAAAATATTAATATAATTTAGTGTTATCAAATATATTTATTATAATACTATTAAATTTATCAAGTGATTAAGTAATAAAGTAAAACAAATGATCTTTTGCGTTGGGAGTGAAGATCCATTAATTTGGCGACGAAAGAAATATTCCTCGCTCACACTTACTTCAAAAATTTGGGCTTAGCTGTTTTCAGAAGGCAATAGCTTTCATCGTCAAAGTATTTTAGTTGCCTAAAGGGACACTGAATAAATAGGGTCTTTATTGACAGCTAAGAGGTTGGCTGTAAAAACAATGGATGGTGATGAAAGCTGAATGTCTTTCTGAAAGCAGTACACTTAGTTAGCTCACTTTGATGAGGATCAAGCTTGTGGCTCTCTCCTTTAATTCCTGACTTCTTGCCTGCTGTTCTCTTATCCACTACATAACTTGTTATTTTTGCTATTCCTGGCCATCTCAGCTCACAAAGCTGTCTAATCTCTGTTCTGAAGTTCTCTACCAGTCCATATGTCAACTTGCTATATAGATATGAGCAGCTAATTATGTGATTATTTGTGTAGTCCTCGATACTACTTCCCTTTTCTCCCATATTTTACATTGTGCACAAAAATTATAAGTTTATCTTCTAAAACTTCATTTTAGTAGAAGGAAAACAGGTAATAATCTCTTCAGGTGTAATGCAATTAAACTTGGTTTACTATAGTTGAAAAAGAGCTTTCTGGATCTCATCTTTTTATTATATACATTAAGATAGCCATAGCTCCAATTTTCCTAAAACCTATGAAGCCAAAGAATATTTAACTTTAATGGACCCTGTATTTATGTATTTACACCAATAGAAGACATATATTACTTATAGCAGTGCCCGAGACTTTTGACCATCACTCCCATTTTCATTTAAACTTTATTATCTGGTGACTTCCCCAAGGGACCGGCCTCTATTTTCCAGAAATTAGATTTCTCTCTCTACATCAAAAATTCAAACTTATAAGTGCCATTAATATATCATATGTTATATGTGTTATTATGAGCAAGTACATGTTAATATTAGGACAACTTGCTAGTTTCCTTCAACATTTTAGGGAACTTAAAACCAATTTACTTTTGGATTTCATGAATAACTACAAGTTAAGACCAATCTCAGTACTGAAGATATAACAACTTGAGATTAATTTGATTGTTCTAAAAACTATCACAAACAATGGTAGGTAAATCATCATAAATTACATTGAAAACTATTTAAATCACCAAAGCAAATTTTAGACAAATCCTTTTGGGTTGAAAATATACATAAAAATCAATAGTTGGGATGGAAGGAGGGAATCTGTATAATTTAATACAAGGAGGTAAATATAAGAATATGAAAGTAGGCAATCAGTAAAGAAAAACTAAAAAAAAAAAGACTCAATAAAGGCCCTTTAGAGGTAACATATGTTAAGGATATGTTAATTTGTGAACCATAAAAATAAAATGATAAATAATTTTACCAAACCAAAATTAATGATCTCTTAATTTTAAAAAATATAGTAAATAAGTGTGTCCCACTGAAAATTTCTATCAACAGAAAGGAAATAAAAACCCAGAAAGAGAAGTGAAAAATAAAGACTAAATTTTTTTATTTTCATAAAACCTGTTTATTTTGAGAAATATCTAACACATCTAGGAAGATAAAATGGTAAATATTACTGAAATATAGCGATTCTGAAAGGAATGAAATTAAGAATCAGACAGATTGTCCAAATTATTAAACATTCAATATGATATAT
>KZ807869.1:234851-246352 GCA_000696205.2 Oncopeltus fasciatus | reverse complement strand
AGGTCCAATACCGTGGCCTATGTATGGATCAGCATACTCACGTCCATAACTGTAAATATAATGAGCATTTCTGAATAAAAGAATAATTATGTACAATAATTATCCACAAAATACAAAAGTTCTTGTAAAAAAATCCACAAGTAAAAAGATATTTTAAAGTTACACGAATACATTATGCATTTTTCTCCTATTCAATCTTATATTTTGGACACATAATGTACTTTTATTTAAAGTTGTTAAGCCTAAAAATAAGAGGCTTAATCTAGTAATAGTTATAATTAAGCTAAGTTCTTAACCTAAATTCACTAAATTTGGCAAAAAAAAAGCACAGAACTTATCATGGGAAATAAAGAGGAAAAAAAATTAGTTAATTTGCATTTAATTAATTAATATTTTCAGCTCAATATGGTCTTAACTTAATAATTTTATAAGCTCCCAAAAAGGTTAAATAAATACATTTTTACTATAAAATAAGAAATGTAATGAGGAAGTTATGGCACTTTTAAAAAATGAAGTAATTTTTTTTTTTCATTTCTGAAGTAAGTCCTTTAGTTTCCACCATTTCCTAGTTTTGATGGCATTATCAGATGTCAATTCCTATATAACAAAAACTTAGGGAAAAAAGGAAAGATAATAAAATATTCCACATTTTTTTTGTGAAATTAGAAAAAGGAATAAAATTTATTTAATGGACAGAACGGAATGATGAGGGACTGAAAGGTATTAGTATCCTGAAGGTGCTTAGCCTATAAAAAATATATATATATATATTAAATAAAAATAATTTAAAACAGGCAATCACTTTAAAAGTAGTTCAAATTTAAAATAATAAATTTTAAATAAAACATTTATTTTAATCACCCAAATGTTATGAAAATAAAGCACAAAGCAAATTATGAAAATATACTAACTGAACAAAGATACTTTAACAGGTAAATGATTTAATACAACCATCTTACTCGAATTAAATCCTTCTTCTTTTGATTTCAGTCAATTTAGAACAATTACACATAGATTGGATAAAACTATAGTAGGATATTATAATTGTAAAATTTAAATAAAAGGCACTACCTTGACCAAACCCCAATAATAATAAAAAATCTAATATGAATTAAATATACTGCGAAATGTAGCATGCAATATTTGTAACCATATAACATATTAAAAAAGCCTAGGTTTTGTTTATTTCATCTTTATGCTTGACTTGACTAAATCCAGGTTCAAGTCCTGGATGGGACAGATAGATTTTTTATTCTATTCCCTTGCATTAATTGTTTAAAATTTATGTGGGATAATATACCACAACAAAATTCATATTTATTTATTTATATATATCAGAAACCAATTTTCAATGTTTCATTTCAACTGGACAAATTAATATGGTACTTTCCATTAGTCAAAATTGCCAAATAATGTAAATTCTCCCGAATTTCTTAAAACCATAAGGGAAATGTTAATTTTTGGAACATACGTTCTATTCTTTGAATTCATTCAAAACAGAGCACATTTTCAAATCATAATGATAAATGTGGTAAAGTAATCCCACATTTCATTATTTATTTGAATCATACCGGGACGATGTATTCGTCATACTAAATATAATGTTAACTTGGTGTGTAGTTGGTAGCGCATCCACAGGGCAAGTGGGAGATCCGGGTTCAATTACTGGCTGAGAAAGTGAGATTTTTTTTTTTTTGCGTCTCCCTGTACGATTGAAATAAAGCATGTTTTTGATTTTAAGCATTCACAATGGTACATGGTTCATATAGTTAAAATTGAGTTTATTTATAGCTGAAACGAAGAGATGACATCAGTAATATCAGGTATAAATCATAATACTATAAGATTGATGAGCAGCCCTGAAAAAATAATTTAAATATAAAAGAGCTCATTTACAAAACTAAAGAACAATGCTGGTCAAATTCTTCTACAACAGTGGATATTTGGTGGTGTTTGTCGCAAACCGGATGAATGCTTTCCGCTCTAACGGATGAATGAAGTACTAAACCGTTCTTTACCAGTACTGTTATATGCGCTAACAAATCATATCAAAGAAGGGCCAATCGTATATTCTGATTGCTGAAAGGGTTATTGCACAATTAAGAAGCTGGTCTATAGTATTTCAAAGTCCATCACAGGTACAATTTTGTTGTCCCAGAAACTGGTGTAAAAATTCTGAAAAGCGAATGACTTTGAGGCAGTACCAAATGGAAAATTAAAAGCATCGGGGTACTTATCGCCATCATTTGAAGTCGCACCTCGCTGAATTTATGGGGAAATGAGAGTAAACGATCCACTTAAGCAAATTAAGAAAGGACATCGCAGTATTATGAACAAACCAATAATTATAAGCTTTCTTCATAGATAATTGTAAAACAATTTTGTTTACTACTTATAAATATTTTTTTATAGTCGAACGTTAAGAGGTTTTGACTTTTATTCCCTTGACTGTTTTGCCATTTGCTTTGCTTGGGAACTTAGCTCGCACTTGGTTCACAATTGGCGACATTTGAACCAGACTAACAGAAAAGTACCATTAATATATATTAAAGGGCTGCAGGGCTAAATAAGTTAAGTCTTGAATAGAGAAAGAATTTGAAATTTTTAGGGTTACGTATTTGGGCACAGGTTTGGACTTCAGAAGCACTATCATGTTTCTATTGGAAAAGTTTAAATAAATTTTATTTGGGTTGAATTCGCATGAATGTAGTAAAATGGGGAGACTGACCATAATCTTTAATCATGATATTGTTGTTACAATTAGTATAATAAAAACATTTGTAGGAAATCATTGGTGTAAAAAGTAATTTTCTAACCTTTATGTTTTATAATATTTTCTTACATTTAATGTTTTATAATATTTATTTTACTTAAATTTCTCATTAAGGTTGATATTTAATAAAGTTGCTAGGAAGGTTGAGCGATCATTCTTGATTTCTCCTGCTCTTACCTTTCAAACATAACAGAACCAGCTGTTGTGATCGCACTTTCATTCATTCCTGCTTCTAAATTCAGAAAGAAGAATAATTTACTCTTTTCTATGTCTATGAAATATGGAATAACTAATTAGTTTAAGGTTTTAAACATATATATATACTTCTTCTTCTTTTNTGTTTTTTTTTTTTTTTTTTTTTTAAATAAAAAACAAACACATTAATAATAATGATTATATAATAGTTTGTCATTAAATAGTCTCTGTCCAATATTAGAGAAGTATGCATTACATCATGTATCAGTAAATATGTTTTAGGCGGTGTGATACACAACTAGCACATACTTACTTGTCAGCAGATAGAGTGTTCAATAAAAAGGAACAATGTTACTCATGCATTAATAGTTCACTCCTAAAATTTTAGTTTCATTAATTGATATTGAATTAATAAACAAATAAGTAGTAGAGTAGCAATTGATTGTCATTCTATTCATAAATCTTTAATAACAAGTTAAAATTTCCAACAGGAAGTTAATATTTTATAATTATGAGACATCCAAAAACCTCATTATAAATTTCTAATAGAAAAAAGTTTTATTAAAAAAATAGTAAGTTAAATTAAAGAAATATATCATTATTAGCTCATAAATAAAGACGTCAACTGCATGCATTACTAATATTTATTTAAAAAATACATGCATCGCATTTGCTCACCTGCACAAATATTAAATGGTCAGTTCTTTTACCCAACTCTTTATCAAAAAGTCACACTACATCTAATCTATAAATTCTAATACACACACCTGATCTATAAATTCTCCAATTTATTCTTTCTTGATGGGGATAAAAACCCAAAAATAGCAAGCAAAAATTAGTTTTTAAATATTTTTGATCACAGATTTTTGTCTTTAATGATTTTTATGCAGACAACTTTAAAAAAAAGCTTATTCATTGGTAAGAAATTATTCCAATTAATGAATATTGAGTTAAAAAATATGTAAAGGCAAATCAATTATAGATAATGGAAAAAAACTGACCATTAAAAGCAGCTGTTCCAATTAGAATTATTTAATAAAAGTTATAATTTTTGAATAGTAGAGAAAAACAGTTTTTTATTATACATTGACACGAGATTTCTTCCTATAGCCGTTATATTTTTATCTATGTTCACTATATATCAGTGATTTTAATTATAAAAATAAATTTACTCATTATAGATCATTTTCTCCAAATAAAAATAGATTTTTAAAAATGAAGAATTTTTTTTGTTCTTTTAAAATGGTATACACAATATTTAATAAATAGATATTTATAAAAGATCCTGATTGATAATTAACCAAATACAAATATAGGATTTGTTTAAATTTAAAAAAAAATATTGAAAGATCAAGAAACACTAGCAAAGCCACCATAGATTTCTATAACTAATATCCCAATTCGTAGCCAATTCTGGACCTGTTTCTTAAGTGCTACTTATTACATTTTTTAGAACATATATAAAGTAAGTTATCCACTTAAAAGCAGATTAAAAAGATATCAAACTTCATAGTCGTATTATGTTGGATTAATAATTCCAAAACATAATGGTAGGCAAAAGAGTAAAAACTGGAGTTAAGAATTGATGAAAAATCTAAATCTTGTAAGATCGAAACAAGATAGTTTTTTTAACCTTAAACTGGCCTTAAGTTATGTCTATAACTTAATTATTTTGACTTTTTACTCCAACTATGAAAGAATAGGTAAATTACATGGGCATATGTAAACAATGTCTTTCACAAAGAACATTATCAAATGGGCTTATTTTAATAAAAGGAGCACAGTGGTCTGGTGGTTAAGGTACTTGACCCCTGAAACAAAGGTGCCAAGTTTAATGCTTATAGTGCACAGTAAGTTTTGTCTTTCTATGTTTCTATTTGTAGTGACCCAGAGGATTCCTGGCGTGCTCCTAGGGAACACCCAGCCCTGATTGGATACCATTGTTCATTGAATTGGAAAAAATCAGGTGGCTAGAGCCTTGTGCTGACCCACCCCCCTTCTCTGGAGTGCCATGGGTCTTTAGTTTTTTATATTTTAATACTTTTTTAAGAATTAAACAATAATCATGCTTCAAAGACCTGAAGTACACTTGTAAAATTATTTATTAGTAATTAATTGTAACTGATATGAAAAGGACAGTTTAAAAAAAAAATGTAAAATTTTCGGACCACATGGCCAATATGTGGTTTAATCTCCATTTCTCTAATAATATGAGTTTGGGTTTAATCTCCTTGAGTGTTAGAAGAAATTGTATTCTGCTATAAAAGTTTCAGCTAATATTGTAGGCATCAAAAATAAATTTCTAACAGTTTTAAAATTGAAACCAACACTCTCAGTAATAAATGCTATTACTTTACTCCTTTCCATATTTATTAAAATCAATATAAACTCTCTATTCATATAAACTTAGTTTTTATTCATTGATAATTAATTCAACTTGAATTCAAATAAAATAATTTACCAATTCAATGTAGCAAAATTAATTAACTGAAACAGTTACTTCAAAGAATTACAAGAACTAAAACGGTAATTTCACATGCATAAGCAATGGAAAACACAGTGAAGCTTTCCATAACCCTCACTTCTATTAGTCTCATGGCAGTTTCACCAACATGATCACTTAAGTTTTATTTCACAAATAAAATTGAATAGCTATTGTTAATTCAATGCAATTAATTTTGACTTTACAATTAAAAAGGATTTTTAGAATAATGTTGGAGAATGTTTGGTAAAGGTTCAAATTTATTAATTTGAAAATTAACTACTACTGATCAGAAATGAGTTTTTAAAAAATGCTCCCACCTAGGTAAAAATGAGAGCTCTAAAAGTTATTGCAATTGTGGAACAAAAAAATAATCTAAAATAAAATAAAAGAATGTCATTGAAAGTAATTTCTTCTATTAGTTAGAGTCTCATAAGAACTACAGCTAATTAACAAAATAATAATGGTAAATAATCTAAAAGGTTATTTCCACCACCAATGTATATAGGACTGTCATACCTTCCATTGTCCGTCTTCATTGGTTTCTGCAAACCATCTTCTGTTGGCGAGCGCTTTCGGACATTGTCCATCTCCTGGCCGAATACATGCATTCACTGTCACTGTCTGTATTCAACTACACCGACTAACTCACAGAATACAAACACAGTTGAATACAGACAGTGACAGTGAACGCATGTATTCGGCCAGAAGATGTTTCAGCGAAAGCGCTCGCTAACAGAAGATGGTTTGCAGAAACCAATGAAGACGGACAATGGAAGGTATGACAAAATAATAATGGTTTATTGTTAAAACTTGTTGAAATATAAACCACATGCAAATTGTGTGTTATAGTATTCAGGAATATTAAAAGCATTTAAATATTGTTATTAAATAATTTCATAAAGTCAATAAAATACAAAAAAAAAAAATTGAAATTTTGTAATAGAATAATAAGTACATAAAATACTTTCAATATTCCTGTCAAAATAAAACACAAGCTGTAATTGAAGAACTATAATAAATGCACTACTTGCTAATATATAAATTAATGAAAGACAAACCAAGCAAATTATCCTAGTACACATGTAAGTACACATGTAGGCTCAAACATTCTTAAGAGGTGTTTTTTTGTTATTCAGGGCCTTCAGCAAAAGCATCTCAGTTACAACATTGAAATGGAAGATAGTTTGTAAAATACTAAGTAAGAATTTAAAATGAAGAGTTTTGGCTGTAGAGATTATGAGTAGATTTTTTTTTTTTTTTTTAGGGTTTCGGTCAAGATAGATACGGAAAATACAACTTAAGAAAATGTGTATTTTTTAAATTATCTCAACCTCCACGTTTCGGTTTGCANCCCCCAAAAAAAATCGACTAAGTATTAAATTATTATTCTTTTTAGCCCTGAAAATTGCTCAGGATGAAATATTAGAGTGAGAAATAAACTGTTGGTTTTCAATATTATTTATTTCTAAAAAAAAAACCAAAAAAAAAACCTGATGATTGTACAGCAAACTCAATTCAATCATTATTATTTTTATTTTTATGGTAGTATTTATTACACATCTACTCATGAAAGGAAAATAAACTAATAATAAGGAAAACTGCTCAAAACAAAAGATGCATTCTTTAAAATAAAATTTGGGTAATTTCTCAGGTTTGTGGTTTAATTTTGAAAAAATAAAAAAATCAGTTTAACTAGTAGGCAAGCTGTTGATTAAAGTTTATGCTCAATCATGAAAGGAATAAGAAATCAATTAAATTAATTATTTTTTCATTATAGATAATTATATGAATTGAATAGAGTACTCCATCACTAATTAAAACAAAAAAGTGCATAAATTATAAGAAGCATGACATTGACTGTATTACTAATCCATAGGATACATAATGAAGTCAAAGTGAGAAGGTCAAGTGAGACCCAAGTAAGGGTTAGTATGAGACTGACCCAGCGACGGCTGCATAGCCTGCGACTGGCTGTGCTGCCGCTGCGGCAGCCCCATATGCACGAGCCGCTACTGCTGTATAGCTGGCAGCTGCTGCATAGCCTGCTTGTTGTGCGGCAGCCGCCGTCGAGAGAGCACCAGGTCCTTTAAGAAGAGGAGAGGCTGCTGCTGCTGCTGCCACCTGCACCACATCATTACCTTCAAACTTAAAATAATTTCTTTCCTTCTTAGCAATTAAGAGAAATACTGGAATGGAGAAATATGAAGCTATTTTTTGACAATTTACAATATTTAAATGCAAATTCTGCTAAATTTCATAAAGTAAATACTTAAGTCATTAAATAATTAAGAGAACCTCAGTTATTCTCATAAGTAAAAATCATTCTCAAATATTTCATAATAATTAATAGTCGTACCAACTTGTATATAATGAAAAAAAAAAAAGTTATGACTAATTTAATTTTAAATGAGACCTATCATAATTTAACATTTCACCTATAAATATATTAAAAAATTGTTAAGAAAATATTGCACAGGTATCAACTAGCCATACTTAGCCTAATAAAATGCCTACAAAACCAGGGGATAAACTAATGAAAATTATAAATAAGTTTTTTTTAAAAACTCAGCTGACCAGGAAAATCTCAAAAGCAAGAGCAAGAAACTTCTATGTATAAGAGATACAACAAACATAAATGCATGTATATTTATCAAGTTTTATTTAACTGCAGCTTGACTCTTCCATTAAAGAGAATATAATGAGGTGAAACAAAAATAGCATAAGTAGCTTATGTAGTAAGAAGATATGAAAGGAGACTGAAGTAAACTTTTAAAGATTTAAAATAACAAATTTACAACATTTTCATAATTTTTTATTACTATTATCATGAAATGTTTAAGTTTAACTTAAAATCCTCAACTTAAGCTTTGCAAAACTTAAGTAGCAGTTACTCAGTTTAAAACAGAAAATTTTTTTACTTTTTATTGCAAGCTGATAATAATAACCAATATTTTTAGTTTATTTCCAAAGTTAAAAAATATTTTCAAACAATCCTATTCAATAAAGCAGTAAAACATTCTCATTATTCTAAACTCTGAGGATAGAAACAGAGATGAAAAAAATTTGCTTAATCAATTATTTTTTATTTTTAAAAGCAAAATAACAAGTTTCTTTCTTCCTTTCAATAGTAAAAATAAATGATTTGGAGGAAACATCAATTTTGATTTATGTTTAAAATGGATCCGGGATTTAAGTATCTAAAGAAGGCTTAAATTTAAAATAGAAGAAATGGCATGTTTATTATTGAAATATATACAAATAAAATAATTTTATAACACAATAAAAGAAACCCGAGTGAAATTTACAATCTTCAAATCCATCACCATAAGCAGATATTTCTACAAATCAATAATATCCACACAGATAAACTATATTAGTTAAAAGGACTGCTTGCTTTTTCACAATGTAAAGGCAGTTAATAAGTTTTAAATTTATCTGCCAAATATTATTAAGCAAATATAGTAGTTAGCAAAACAAACAGTAAATACAAAAGCAGTCCTTTAACCTACAATTATTGATAAATAAATGCCAGTTAGTCAAACAATTCATTAAAAAATAAACAATATAACACAAAATAAAAATAAAAGATTATATTTTAGAAAGCTTCTTTCTTAATACATATCTATATAACTTATAGTTTATTAAAACTGTAGGTTGTATAGATTTCACTTGCCAAAGTGCAAACCACAAAAACTACCTATCCAAAATTTATAGGATGAGTCATAATTTTAATTTATGACTTATTATTTAAACTAACAATCTTCGAAACTGGGTAGTAATGCTTATGACCTCTCCCACCATACAATTAATGAGAACTACTAACCAGATTTTAATAAAACCTCAGAATACTTAATAAAAGACTGATTTTGAATTATGTACACATTCAAGTGTTTTGGGTAGGTAGTTTTCATTTGTTTTTGTTAATGTTATTTTTGTGATTGTTAACTCTACAGGAAATAAGGTTTTTGGTTTGGCCAATGAATGAACCATGTCAATCAAGAGTGGAACAAAGGATTCTTTATATGACATCGATTCAGTTAAGGAGGGAGATGGGTTGGGTTCTTTGAACCTGTTGATTTTACTTTTTCCAATTTCAATTCTTATCCCTCAGTCATGTAGATTTTTTCTAGGTGACAACACATCCCCTCTTACCTTCAATATAAGCAGGTGTGATGAACTTTCTCCACACATAGTTATTGTTTCTTCTAAGTATTTCATATTACATTACTTTTAGTTATGTTAGGTTTACCAGGTATGCAAGTTTAAAACGTCGTTTTAATTCCAATAGAATGCGCTCTTAGCCTATTGAAGGATTTGCTTATCTCTAAACGCTATTTTGTTTGTTAGTCATTTGTTTACAAAAGTCAGTTGTTTTTAAGTCGTTTACGTGGACGTATCATACCTTTCTTTGGTGTTAAAAATGTCTAATTTTAAGCCAAATAAAGAGCATTTGCGGCATGTCATGATTTTCTTATTTAATCAAAAGAAAAAGGCATCTGAATGTCATCGAATTTTTGTTGAGACTTATGGCGATCTTGCTCCAACCGTCAAGACATGTGAACGTTGGTTTCAACGTTTCAAACGTGGTGATTTTGATGTTACTGATCAAAAACGAGAAAATCGACCAAATCGACTACGAGCTTCTCAAGCCCGGCGAAACAGTCAATACCGAGCGCTACCGACAACAAATGATCAATTTGAGTCACGCATTGATCGAAAAACGCCCAGAATGGGCTCACAGGCACGCCAAAGTCATTCTTCAGCATGATAACGCTCCTGCACATTCAGCCAGATTGACTAAGGAAACGATTTCTTCGCTTGGTTGGGAACTCCTACCCCACCCGCCGTATTCACCTGACCTGGCGCCTTCTGATTATCACCTCTTCTCATCGATGGGACACTCATTGGCGGAGCAACACTTCAACAATTTCGAAAACGTACGAAAATGGCTCGATGAATGGATTTCAAATAAAGATGAAGCATTCTTTTGGAATGGTATCCATATATTGCCCGAGAGATGGACAAAATGTGTAGAAAGCGAGGGCCAGTACTTTGAATAAAATATATTATACTTTTTTTTAAATTACTGTGTATATATTTTAAGAAATAAACGACATTTTAAACTTGCATACCTGGTATGTAATAATAATGTAAATCATATATTTTTTTGTTTTTCTCATATTTTCTGACAACATTGTATTTCAACAGCCCTGATGATGGCTAACAATGTACTCCAAAATGTCAGCAGATAATAATTTAAAAAAAAAACACTTAAAAAAAAAAATTTTTTTATCAACCTTGATCGAACCCCAACAAAATCTCTAGTAATAATCTCCACTGTCTAAAACAATCCGTTTTAAGAAGAATAAGTAATTTAAACATAGATGATTAAATAACAGAAGGTTCATTGGCTGTCAAGTATTATTGCTGGAGAAATTAGTCAGGATCAAATCTGGCTGAAACCCTCACTAATTTCTCCAGCATAGATGAAAAATTGTATGCAATAGTTTTATTACATTTTTCCTAAATGTTTATATTATTATTAATGAAGAGGAAAAAAAAAAAAAAAAAAAAAAGAAAACCCATACCACACCAAGAGTAAGAAACCTAACATTGAAATATTGTGGATTATTTGTAATAATAGTTACTTTAAATGCAATGGTAAAAACTGCATATTGTTTTATTATCTATAATGACAGATGACATATGGACATGTTCTTGGGACCTTTTTACTTTACACAAGCCTCAGATTTTTCAGTAACATTGTGAAAGAACAATAATTTAAGACTTTAAATTACACTGAACAACAAAGTTTTTGTTTCGGGATTGAAATTAGCTGATTTTAATGTATTTCCATGTGTTAAAAGTGACTGAGGTCATGGAAATGTGAACTTAGGGACAGGACGTCCTCTCTCATCTTCATGATAGCCCTGAAGATGGCTTACAATGTAAGCCGAAACGTTGGCAGATAATCCTTCATTAAAAAATACATTTTTTAAATTTGTGTTTTTTGGATCTACCTTGACCGAACCCCAACTAAAATCATCT
>KZ807869.1:218320-229635 GCA_000696205.2 Oncopeltus fasciatus | reverse complement strand
TATCTTGCTGGGAATATATGAAGGGAGGGGGAGAGAAGGATTAAACATCTATTATTCTTCTCTTCTAATAATTTTATTTTACAGTAAAAACAAAATCAAATAAAATTTTTTTTTGCCAAAACAATTGGCAGAACTCTTTAAAGGGTAGGTCTTCAAGCCTATTTCTCTCAAATGCCATTCAAGTGCCACTCGTGCAGGATGTTACCACCTGATAATTAGCAAAATCTAAAATTGCTTATTTTAGCTTATTATGTCTATATCTCTGTATTTTCATAAGGGGATCACTAATTTCTTTTGTCAGAAAGTTAAATGCAGCAATGTTAGTGTAATATGGACTCCTTTTGGAACTTCCCCTGGGGGGATATAATTTTATTTCCTGAATTTAACTGGCTGTATGACTTGTAAGTATTAATCTCCTTAAGTCCAAGAATGCACCCTTTGCCTCTATCAACTTCACTATTTGTAGCTGACCCTTAGAGTATTGCATTATATGGTATTGAATATTGAATTTACTATTATTATTACTATAATTATCCATTCAGAGTTTTGCATTTATTTTATGTGTATTTTATAACAGCACTGTTTTCTTTTTCTAATCCTATTCTATATTTCTCTATTCTTTCATTTATCAAATTACTAAGTATATTATTCCAATATAATTTAAGATTTTAATTTGGAGACAACTAGTCGACTGTCATTTATGAAGAGAGGTTAGTCAGGTATTCGGTCTAGGGAGCTGAAAAAATAAAACTGATTTGTAAACAAAATCAGGACAAATGGGCCTGAAGTCTCAATCATCAAATTTAGTTACTGTAGAGCAGGAGTGTAGTGTCTCTTCCTCTCTCTCTCTCCCCCTCCACCCTCCTTTCTCTCTCTCTACCTCCCCTCCCCCCCATCCTCTCTCTCTATATATCCCCCGCGCCCCCTCATCACCCCAATTACCCCGACGAAGACCTGAAATGTAGGACGAAGCGTTGGTGAAAATAAAACAACTTTTTTTTTACAAATCAGATTTATTATTTTAATAGAAATCTCCCAAGACTTAATCCCAAACTAACCTCTCCTTATTTATGATTTCATTGAAAAACAAATTTTAAATACAAAAATGAATAAATATCTTTAGTTGAAAGTTCTGATTCTTAAAATGAATATATGAAAATATATTTAAAAAAAAAAAAGGAAAACATATTTCATTTTTACTTCTTAACTTGCTAATTGGACTTCTTATCAATTAGACTGTTTATAAATGTTTATTTAATCAAATATCATATAAGTGTTGAAAAGCAATTTAAAATTGTAATAATGTAATAATAATTTAATTATGTTATTTGAAGTTTTTGTATTTGTCAGATTTCTGTTGAGGGCAACACTGCTCGATTGTAACCTCCTCATCTGGTTCGCGGTTTTTCTCTCGGTCAGGTCACATGTATTTTGCTCCTTCATTAAATTAGTTTTATCTCCTTTAATCGGTGTTAATTATTTATTATAACCCGTTCTTCAATAGGTTATGGGCCCAGGACGTTACGGAAACAGTGTGCGAGTGTAGTTAATTAAACGACGGTTTTGTCGGAAGAATTTTTGTTTTTCGGTACTGTGTAACGGGTCGGAAATGGAGAATCAAGTTGTTACCAAACTAAAAGGAGAAAGTAACTGGAGCTTATGGAAATTCCAAATTGAAGTGACAGCGGAATCAAGAGGATATTTGGATGTGTTGACCGGGGAAAGTAAAATTCCTGTGGAAGATGGGAAGGAGAAAACATTGTGGAAGGCACTTGACGCCAAGGCCAGGGAAATGGTGGTCTCCCGAATGGAAGAAGAACCAATGGTCCATATTCTCCATTGCAAGACCTCTCATGAAATGTGGACCAAGCTTCTCGCTATTTATGAACAGAAATCTGAGGCGTCTATACACTTATTGCACGAAAAGTTTTTTAGCTACCGCTATGAAAATAAGGGAATTGCGACGCACGTATCGTCGATCGTGGACATAGCCTCAAAGTTAAAACAGTTGGGGGAGAACATTTCTGACAAACAGATCATGACGAAGATCCTGATGTCTCTTCCCTCTGAATTAAAACATTTTGTGACATCATGGGAGTCTGTTGCCCCTGCTAGCCAAACCATAAACGACTTGACGTCCAGGTTGCTGATTGAGGAAGGAAGGATAAATGCGAGGGACACAGAATCAGGTAATCAAGCCTTTGTTGCCTATAATAAAACTTGTAGTATTTGCCACAAGAAGGGACATAAAGCAGATAAATGCTATAATAAAAATAATAATGAAGGTAAAAATCAATTTAAATGTCACTTTTGTCATAAACCGGGCCACTTTAAGAGTGACTGCTTTTTATATAAAAAGAAAAATAAAGATGTTAAACCTAAGGCAGAAAATAACCACAAGAATGCATTTATTAGCATTGCTTGCTTGGGCAATGTAATTCCAGATAAGGATAAATTTTATTTGGACACTGGAGCAAGTGAACATATGTCACCTTATGAAGAATTTTTCAGTCACTTGAGTCCTTGCTCAAAGTTAATAAAAATAGGTGATGGCAGGTTATTAAAAGCCCGTGGTTGTGGTGATATTGATGTTCTGTGTAAAGTGGGAAATGAAAATATTCCAAGTACTTTGAAAGATGTTTTATATGTCCCAGACCTACAGTTAAATCTTTTTTCTGTCTCTCAAGCATTATCAAAGGGACACGAGATGATGGCAGATAATAATATTTGCAAATTAATTAAAAATGGTACCGTTAAAGCTGAAGCTAAAAGAGAAGGGCACCTTTTTGTGTTAAATATGGTTGTTGATACTAAAGATACGGCTGCAATTACTCGGTATGAGAGTAAAGAAGAGGACATTGTAACTGGAGGAGTAAAAGAAGGCAACACCAACGGAAGAATTGTTTCAGAAGAACCAGCAGAAAGACCTCAAGATGTCACCGGCAACCATTCAGAAGAAATACCTCAAGAAGATGACGCCAGCAACCATTCAGGAGGAGAAGAACCTCAAGAAGATGTCGCCAGCAACCATTCAAGAGGAGAAAAACCTCAAGAAGATGTCGCCAGCAACCTTTCAGGAGACTTTTATGGATTTTCTTCTGAGGAGGAAGTGGAAGAAGTAGATGAAACGAATCCTAATGTTAATGTCAGAAAAGGTAATAGAAGAAAAATGCTCCCAAAATATTTATATGACTATGTATTATCTGCTATCGAGTTTGTCGATGACATACCTACCTCCTATGAGGACATAAAAGGAAGAGGTGACGCAGATAAATGGTATGCAGCCTGCGATGCAGAAATGGAATCAATTATTAAGAATGAAACCTACACATTACAGAAGCTACCACCAGGAAAAAGAGCCATTAATTGTATGTGGGTGTTCAGGATCAAAGAAAACAAACAAGGTCACATATTTAAAGCAAGGCTCGTTGCAAACAGGAAGCTCTTCTATCCTAAGCCTGAAGACAACGAGGCGCCTTTATGTTTCTATGTAGATGCTGATTGGGGAGGAGACCCAGATGGAAAATCTACCTCAGAATATCTCATCAAGGTGTTTGGTGGATCGGTAGAATGGAGGACTAAGAAGCAGCCTGTAGTGACTCTTTCCTCAACAGAAGCAGAATTCGTTTCTTTGTCCGAAGGGACTTCCAATTTACTGTGGGTAAAAGGACTCTTAGAAGAATTAAATTTCAAGTGTGGCTCTGTTCCAGTTTTTGAGGACAATCAGTCCTGCATAAAATGTCTCGACAAGTGGGAACACAATCGATTAAGACATATGAACGTGAAATATAATTTTGTGCGGGACTTAGCCAAAAATAAAACAATTAATGTTAATTATGTGAACTCCGATAGTCAGTGCGCCGACATTTTCACTAAACCTCTGAGCGGTAAAATTTAAAAGGATTTGTTAATGCGCTTGGACTTATATAGTGGACTGGTATATCTGAAGTATGCTTTTATCATGTTTAATTTTGTCTTCTGATTTTTAAATTGAGGAGGAGTGTTGAAAAGCAATTTAAAATTGTAATAATGTAATAATAATTTAATTCTGTTATTTGAAGTTTTTGTATTTGTCAGATTTCTGTTGAGGGCAACACTGCTCGATTGTAACCTCCTCATCTGGTTCGCGGTTTTTCTCTCGGTCAGGTCACATGTATTTTGCTCCTTAATTAAATTAGTTTTATCTCCTTTAATCGGTGTTAATTATTTATTTTAACCCGTTCTTCAATAATAAGCTTGTTCAACATTCAAAAGATTAATGTCCTACTCTTCTAATATTATAAAAGTCAAAGTAATTTGGGCACATAAAAATGATTAAGTTTTTCTTACAAGAATGTTAGTCACATGATATAAAAGAGGATTGTATTCCCATTTGGAAAAAATAAATGGACACCACGTTGTTGTTGACAGTGTTGCCCAGTCTAGGAAATGGACAACCAATAATTCCCCTTTGAAAAAAAAAAAAAAAAAAAACTAAAATGGATTTACAGGAAAATTGAATATGTCATGTAATGANAAAAAAAAAAAAAAAAAAAAAAAATGAAGGAAACCCAAATAATGCATTAAGAAAAATCCTAATCATTCACAATCATGATCTCCCAAAACAATTCTGAAAATATAATCAACAGCACAAACAAACAATAATTAAAGAAAACTAGAGTAAGTAATACATAAACTCACTTTAAAACAATCTAAATGCAATCCAAGCTTTATATAAAACCAATATTTAATTTATTCATTATTATCAATAACTAAGATAACATTTACAAGATATTCAATAATAAGCTGTTATTGCAGTTTAGTGGGAACAATATTAACTAAAATAATCCATGAGAGCAAAGTTTTAGGAGATTAGTAGAGGAATAGTAACTGCCCAATTCAAGAACTTTCGGCATTTAATATAATCAAACTACACACTAATAAAACAAACCGCCAACAAACTAACAAAAGCCAAACTGTACTACACAACAGTTCTGAGTTGAGAAGTACAGTTGATTTATACATAAATATTTTTTTTAATTTGTACTGAATAACAATACCTCTGTGCTGGTCCCCCCAGTTCCCTGGAACATTATTAAAATAATATGAAGATGGGCTGAAATTAATAACCATAGAACATTCTATGAGAGTCAGAAGTATTATGTAATTGTGATTCTTTGAAGATAAGTTAAATTTTCAAGGAATTCAATAATTTCAATTAACTGTAAAAAAACACAAAGCAATATATTTACAGTTTAATTACTTAATTTTAACATTGTATTTTGACTTTGTATTAAACTCATATAGAATATTTTGGAGTTAATATCAGTATAATCATTCCACCACAAAATATAATTATTTTAATTTTCAATGCAAAAGGAAGGAAGATCTGTCGAGGCAGAAAATAAATGGGGAAAGCTTCTTAACGAAGGAGTTACAGCAAGAAAGCGAGCTTACTTGAATAATGAGATCATACACTTGTCTTTTACATTACTCTATTGTCTTTTACATTACTCTAATTTCCTTTTAATTTATTTAATTATATGCTTATCCACTGACAACTTTGATTTTGTAAATTCACCACTATCCTCTCAGGTGATTTGACAAAGTGATATGAGCCTTAAATTACTTCAGACTATTAATACACATGAATGTTCTATGATAAATTATTAAAGAATTATAAATTACTACTTTAAGGAATTTTACTTACAGGATCTTCTTTAAGTCCAAGTGAAATTCCAGGAATGTTTCCTGCTGCTAGCAGCCCCTGTATAACCACAATCATAGAAATAAGAGAAATATTTAAACTTTAAATAAAGACTGTCAGGAATTAAGACAAAGTTTTACAATAAATTGAAAGAATCAACCAATGGAATTATCTACTTGATAATATAATATTAATATAATAAACTTGAAGTTAAATTATCTCTGTAAAAATTTGAAAATAATAATAATTTATAAATACATATAAACAGTGCAATTTAGACAATAAATATTAATGAATTGGAAACAAAGCTATAAGAGTACTGTTTTATAATTATTTTAAAGAGAGATAACATTTAAAATGTACTGTGTATAAAAAANAAAAAAAAAAAAAAAAAAAAAAAAAAAAAAAAAAAAAAAAAAAAAAAAAAAAAAAATACACTCAGGGGTGCAGCTAATCAGTTATAATAAATTGTACCGTTCTGTAGACAACTGGGCAAAATAGGTAAACTGAGTGCCCTAGAATTATGTGACAGCTTTAGATGGGGAGATAGAACTAAACTACTAATACTTTCAATTTCCCAGTGAACACTTAAGGTTTTGACTGAAAGAAATTAGATTCATACATCACATATGCCCAAATATAAGTTAACCTTGAAAGATCAAGCCTTGAAAGATCAAGGAGATTTGCCTGCATCACATTGATGATTTTTAAGCCATTTTTTTCTTAAGTTATTCTAATATTCTTATAAACTTAGATTGGAAACTGTTCAGCCAAAATATTGACTAATGAACATGTCCCTTAAATTTTTTTTACGTATCTCTAATCTGGGAAAAATATTAGTCGGACACGATTAAATGTTTTTTTTATCTCCCATGAAACCCCCAAGGAGTAGTTATTTAAGATGACTTTATTTTAAGTATCCATTACACTGAAAGGCTTTCATTTTTTGATAAAAGCCTGTTCAGATAGAATAAAACCTTGAGATGCCAAACTGATTCCTTCAGTTAACCAGGTGCCTGGATTAACTTGGTAGAATGTAAAAGTTAGAGGCTCATCATTGGACACTGATTGTTTAAAATGGCCACATTATGATCCATGAAAAATACATTAAAGGAAACAATTCATAGGATCTTATACAACTGGCTAGAGTCTCAACTTAAAGGTATTGCATCTCTCTTCCTCACACCTATAAACGTGCAGGTATATGTAGGCATGAACAAACACATATGTGAGCACATCACAATTTTTTAGATTTAATATAGATCAGATTTGAATTTTTTTTTTTGTTCTTTTGAAAGAAAAAAAAATTAATTTAGATAAAGCCTTGAAGAAAAAGGTTGAAAAAATTATGACTATAACATCATGGTTTAAAAATATGATTATTTTAAAATATGCGAATTTAATAAGCATAATGAATGATAAAAATCTATAACATTACCTGCAGTCTATAATTACTATCAGTAGCAGCATGAGCGGCTAGCAATGGATCATAGTAAACACCACTGCAACAAAGAAACAATACTCAATTTCATTCTATTTAGTCATAGCAAAAATGAATTTGTAAAACAAATAATTATCTATACTAATGTCAATTAGTTCAAATCTTTAAATGATTTTTTTAATATTTAAAACACTGAATTTACTTATTTGAAAAAAAAATGAATTTGAGTGTGAAGATAATCAATTTAAGCATCAATTTAATGAAGAATTAAAATTAATTTAATAAAACAAATTAATTTAATTTATACTATAAAAATAATTAGCCCAACACATAAATAAGCACAATAAGATAAATACCCCACAAGGCAATTGAAATAAAAAAACAAAAGTAAAATAAACAAATGTGTGCTTCTACAAATAAAAACAGTCGAACAAATTAGTTGATTAATGAATAAAGTGACTCAAGCTTTTTTCTCACCGAGCCAATACTTCACCAACAGCCAGTTTGTGAATCATGCACTTGAAACAGGCTCATTCAACAAGGCAACACACAACAGGGTATATACACAAAACCACAGGAACATTCTGTTTATATCAGTTATGTCAATAAATAATATACATCATCTAAGAAAAATCACTAATCACTAAGAAAATCAATAAGGATTGATATTAAAATAAAACTAATAAAGAAAAGAATAAATTAATTATATTAAAAAATCAAATTCAAGCAATCATATTTTTTTAAATAGAATTTTTTTAATAAAATGAATTATTGCATTTAAAATATTAAGTAAAATTTACAAAACAAAATATGACTACTTGATTTCAAAGAAGAAGAAAATTATTTGAGGAGTTAATTCAATTTAGAAGTTTCTGAAGAAAGAAATTTTATCGAAAAAGAAAAAGTAAATAATGAACTTTAAATTAAACCTGATAAAAATATAAATAAATAAATTGATAAACTTCACTCTTACTTTATAACAGTACTTAGTTTTAATTAAAAGGGTAACATCTCAGTACTCAGTAAGTTATTATTATCATTGTAAAATCTAGTAGCGAATTCTTGAGTTTAACAAGAGAAAAAATGATTTTTTTTTTATTTTTAAATAAACCTTTCATATAAAAGCTACATATGAAACTAGCCATCCATTTTCCTTTTGGGTCCAAATAAGTGAAGAAATTACATTTGAAACAGAAAAAACTATTACAACTAATCATTTTTAATTTATCCAAAAACCTAACCTACAATTAATTATAAATAACAGACAGAAATATCTTCATGTGTTATCAGTAATACTCATTACTTTAATTAACCGAGATTAAAACTGGAAACAAAATTTATATATATGGGATATTTACATATTTTTCTCGTTAAGAAAAGGCAATCAATAATATCAATTAGGATAAATTAAAATCTTATTCAATATTATAAATTATTATTACTTATAATACAGTGAATAATATACTTACTATTTTAAAAAAAAGTTAATATTGGAATTTTTTGCTTCAAATCCCTGTCTTTGAACTATTTCATAAAGTACTGAGATAAGAAAATAGTTAGGCTCAATTGATTACATTGAATACATAATTATATAATTAATTATTGATTAAGAATGTACAAACTATAATTTATTTATATGTAAACTCCATTTATACTTGTATAACATATCAGGAATTTGAGTCCTTTCAATTGATAAAAAGCAAATTATATGTCTGGTTTGACAATAAGATCTAGTAATTTATGATGAATTAGTTCATGATTTGTAGAAGTAAAGTTTGAAATGAGGAGAAATTGGTCGGATATTCAGGCTTGAAATTTTAAGAAATAAAAACTATTTTGTGGGTTAAAAAAGTTATTGTTATCATAATTAAATAATACAAACTTTTTTGGTTTACAAATTAGTTTTTTTTTCTTCAAATTCCAAGACAGAAATCCCTCTTCATAAAGTTTGATGGTAAACCAACTATCTCCAAAATAAAGTTTGAAATGTTCATTTTTTTTTTCATTTTATTTTGTAGTAGAAAAAAAAAGCCTTTCTGTTTTATTTTCAAAATTATGTATGGAGATAGTTCTATTTTTATTAATAGGTACCATTAGAGTACAGCTATTTCATGTCTAAATTTTTTTTATAGCATACTTAAAGAAAATATGTCTTAAATGTTACTATTATGTTACAGCTTTCTCGTGAGATCTCATACATTAATGATTTCATTTAGCCATTATTACTATTATTTCCCTTAGGCTTCACTCCTTAAGTATGATTTATTTTCAACAGTAATTAACTTGCCAAATATTTTGTAAAAAAAAACAACTTAAATACTGAGTTAATAAGTTCAAAAAGAGAGTTTGTTGACCGTAGATATTATTCTAAGATGATTTTAGTTGGGGTTCGGTCGAGGTAGATCCAAAAAAACACAAATTAAAAAATGTATTTTTTTAATGAAGGATTATCTGCCAACGTTTCGGCTTACATTGTAAGCCATCTTCAGGGCTATCATGAAGATGAGAGAGGACGTCCTGTCCCTAAGTTCACATTTCCATGACTCTGGAAATGTGAACTTAGGGACAGGACGTCCTCTCTCATCTTCATGATAGCCCTGAAGATGGCTTACAATGTAAGCCGAAACGTTGGCAGATAATCCTTCATTAAAAAAATACATTTTTTAATTTGTGTTTTTTTTTGGATCTACCTCGACCGAACCCCAACTAAAATCATCTTAGAATACTGAGTTAATATCCTTTCCTTTGAAAATTGTATAATTCAGAATTGTTTTTTATTCATATTATGTAGGGATCAGAAAAACACATCTTTAAATTTTCAAAAATAAAATTTAACTTTTCATTGAATAAAAATCAGGATTAGCACAACTGAAAAGTAAAATTATCTGATATGTTATACGATCAAATAATGATTTACTTGCAGAAAAAATCATGGATAAACTAAATAAGAAAATCTTACCTTTTGAGTAATTATGGATGTAGATCTTTCATTTTTATCAATTATATTAACTAGAAACAGAAACTGTCAAAAGGAAAAACAATTAAGAAAATAATATTTTTAATTTACTTATTGCTTTTCATTAATAATTGATGACATCAGAAAAATTTCATATTACAACAAAAAGAAAATAAATAAAGCATGGTGAAATGGATTAACACTAATCCACAAATGTAAACGAAATATCTCTGGTTACTCAACTATATATATTTTAAAATAGAAAAATTTAACACTAGAATAGTTTTACTTTTTGGGCAACAAAAAATTAACTAACATTTTATAATATTAACATTATAATAAGCTCAAATAGCGGTCCATCTTACCATCAAAACACATATCACTCACTATTTAATGTAAAATTATACCTTGAACATAAGGTTTGTAGTATCGTTTCTAGTATAGGTTACAAATCTTTCAGGGAGCATGAACAGCAAATTTGGGTCATCCCATCAAACCATAATTAGTTTTAAACCATTCTTAAATAGTCTAATGTTCTTGGAATATTTAGCTAATGGCTGATGTAGAAAAATATTTAAAAAAGTTATTATTTATTTTATTAATTTATTTTTTTACACATACACTTACTAACTTCAAAATTTTGATCAGCAATAAAATAATCTTTTCAATAAACTTTCTTTCTAAGACTAAAAATTCTATGATGAATGAGTGTGTGATGTCAGAAACAATGCCTAAACAGTAAATAATCCATGAATTTCTCTAAAATCTCTTCAAAATAGACTGGGGAAACAAACCTATAATTTTCAGCAGATAACTATTCTAGATTTTTAAGTTAATTTAATTTACCAGCATATTTAGATTATTGCTTTCATGTCATGTTCATAAAAATAAATCATGTCATAATAAACAATCATGTCATATATAGTACAATTATAATTTGAATTTTTTTATTAAACTTAAAAAGAGTAATATTTAAAAATGATTTACCATTACAAACAGAATTAATTATTAAGAATATAAATTTAAATAAATAATGGCACCATTAAAAGTGTTATCCATATTACCATGAGTATAACTAAAGAACAAGACTTTAAATACTAATGAATGAAAATTAATACACCATAAGTGACAGCTTCTGTAAACAGTTAACAATTAATAAACAAATATAATAATTTAAAAAAAAATAAATAAAAAGGAAAACTGACCACAATGATCATGATTAATAAAACCCA
>KZ807869.1:174554-211949 GCA_000696205.2 Oncopeltus fasciatus | reverse complement strand
TAATGAATGAAAATTAATACACCATAAGTGACAGCTTCTGTAAACAGTTAACAATTAATAAACAAATATAATAATTTAAAAAAAAATAAATAAAAAGGAAAACTGACCACAATGATCATGATTAATAAAACCCAATGATATATGTGTATGTATGTGTGTGTATGTATATATATATATATATATATACTTTTCATAAAGCTAGATTTATTTGTTAGTAAATTAAATATATTTGAACTCTGCTTTATAACTGAAGATGAATAATTTTTAATTTTTAAGTGAAAATAAATCTGATAATATCTTAGGATATGAGTTATTTAATAATAATATGTCATGTACACATTTATATTACTTAATAAGTACTATAAGTTTAGTAGGAAGAAAGGATTTTCAAGGATGCATTGTTCTGGACTGGAGGTCTGTGATATGCATTATATATGATCATTAATAGTGACATAACAAGGAAAAAAATAAAGATAACAAATTATATTAAGGTTCATGAATGCTTTCTATTTTCTTGACTAGAAAAAGTCAATTTGCTTTCTTGATTAAAATATTTCGTAAAACACTTAGCCTCATGACTTTATCAAACAACTTTAACCCGAATTTCAGAATATTATTACAACATACTTAATCGTATAGAGTATTTTCCTTTCAGATAAATATAAAAAAAAACTAAGTGTATAATTATTATTAATACAAAATTTTCAATTTGTCTATTTGCTCTTGAAGCTTTCGAAACATTAATTTACTTTTTTTTATTCGCAAAAAATCATAGGTAACAATACAATATTATTTATTACTATAATTATGTTTTAAAATTCTTAAGTAACTTTAAAAGAGAATTAGGAAAGAGAGTTTAATTAAACTTAGAATAGAAAACAAATATTTAACTCAAAACTAACATAAGTTTAGAGGTTTCTGCTTGATTTTGATAATATGAAAGAATATTGAAGTTTGGCTGCAGAGAGGAGGATTTTGAATATCAATATAAATGAAAACTTTAAAAGTAGTCAATTTCTCCCATATATTCAAAGCCAAAAATTTTTTATTTATAGAAAACAAGATGTGAATAATGTATATTATTTCACCATTTGAAATTTTTAGAAAATCACAATAATGGTNTATATATATTCATCTATTTTATTTGATGGTCCAATTCTTATAGATTGGATTATTGGAATAAAATCCAATTTATAAGAATGAAATACGAAATCTTTATTCATGAAAAGGCATTATTTATAACCAACTGGAAACAAATGAAGTAAAATATATGCAGCAGTTTTTACCGTTGCCTATCAGGAATGGTTGGTAATCCTTATTAGATAAAAACCAACATCATACCATTTTTCTATTATCCGTCTTCATTGGTTTCACAAACCATCTTCTGTTGGCAAGCGCTTTCGGACATTGTCCATCTTCTGGCCGAATACATGCGTTCACTGTCACTGTCTGTATTCAACTGCGTTTGTATTCTGTGAGTTAGTCAGATGTGTCCAGGTATAGCTGTAATGGTCACTTTGTACATTATTCCAGGGATTAGTTGTAATCTCCTTTGTTGAGGTGTTCTAAGTGTTCCGAAAGTTTTTTGTAAATGTGTTTGTGTTTGCTAGAGCCTGCCTATGGATTACGTTGTCTTATGTCTTTTTGTGTTGTTGTCGGTTTGTGTGTCGTCTGTTCATTTACGTTTGTGTGTTCGTTGTAGTAACAGTAGCGGTCGAAATATGGTGTCAGATTGTGTGTTGAGTTGTTCGTTAATAATGTTATTGTCCGTGGTCCTTGTTTTGTAGGTTTCCATGTTTTCTAAGATGTCCATCTTCCGTCCCTTCTGTTGTTTATGTAGCAACGTCATGTTTGTTTGTATGTCGGTGAGGTCGTGTCCGTTGTCTTGTAGATGGTTTGCGTAGTTGGAGTCCCGTTTATTTCTTTTGTATGATCGTGCGTGTTCGTCAAATCTCGTTTTGAGTTTTCGTCCTGTTTGTCCTATGTACGTCTGGTTGTAGGTGCATGTCAGTTTGTATACTCCGCTGGAGTTGAATGTTTCAGTCTTTTTCTTGTTCTTGTGTCAGTTGCGTTTCAGTGTATTGTCTGTTTTTAATGCTGTGAGTATACCTTCTTTTCTAAATAGGTTTGTGAGTTTGTAAGTTTCAGTTCCTGTGTATGTTACTGTGAATCTATGATTTGCCTCTGACCCTTATAACTCACACGTGTGACAGACCTTATCGCCAACAAAGTCCGACTTACAAACATCCAACTAACTCACAGAATACAAACGCAGTTGAATACAGACAGTGACAGTGAACGCATGTATTCGGCCAGAAGATGGACAATGTCCGAAAGCGCTCGCCAACAGAAGATGGTTTGCAGAAACCAATGAAGACGGATAATAGAAGGTATGANCTTCCCCCATTATTACTTATATAGAGTATACGATAAACACACAATCAAACAATGTAGAATTATTAATAGGCTAAATTTAAGCAAAATATAAATTAAACTAGGGTACTCGCTGCGTGACTAGGCAGGCCGAGGCAGGGTGATCCGGTGTTAATCCGCAGGAGAGACGGAGGTCCTCACTCCACGGCTATCAAACCGATACTGTTGAGCAGTTTAATTCATAATCTCGACCAGGCCCTGCTGAGCAAACCCCCCTCCCCTTTTTTTTCCATAACTGATAAATCTGCTTAGCTTACCTAATTCCCTGATGCTTATATAAATGATAAATTAATACGTAGAAACAAATTAAATGATATAAACAAATTTTAGACTATGATCTTTAAAGTTGTTCCTATAAATATAATAATGTAGATCTTTTAGAAGCAAAATAAAAATAAATTAAACAATTCTATTTATCTAAAGTATTTTTCGAAATATTATATATATATATATATATATATATATACACACACACACATATATATATCACTGTTTCTTCTTCTTTTTATTTTTTTTTCTAGTAAGGCTACTCACGGTGTATATCCAAGGGCAGTGGCAGTCGCTAATGGGGAAGGGTGTCGAGCAAACGCAGCCGCCGCGGGGAACGCAGCTCGGGCCCGCCTTTGTATAGCAGCCCCTCTCAGCGCAGCGGCTAGACAACATCCAGTCACACAATCCCGCCCAATGCCAAATAGCAAACAAGTTTGTTTTTTTTTTTTCTAATTATTTATTTGTTATTATGTGTTTTACTTCCATGTTCATTTTAAATTAATAAGATACATTATGTAGCATGAAACTTATAGACTCATTACTCTTGCAATTTTTGACTTCACAGAATTAGTAATAAAACTTATAAATCAAGTTCTAATGAAATTTTTGTATAAATTTTTGATATATTGAATATAAATATGTTATTTGTCTAATACCAATTTATTACGACAAATGCGAAAATCTTTTAGACATAGAAACCAACAAAATAACTAGAATTAATTGTCCAATAAATATAAATAAATGAAGAGAGACTTATGAAAGGAATAAATAAGACTCAAGAAAGACTTGAAGAAGTCTTAATTTTTTAGAAAAAAAGTATTAGAACTAACAACAAAAAACAAATATTTCAATTTAAGCATACCTCATTCCTAAGGTTATAAAAAAAATACTCTGATGATACTGTTATTAACATCTCTTAGATAACTAGGAACAGATTTAAAAAAATTAAGGCAGCAAATTTATATAATTATTAATTATATTCTTCTCAATTTCAAAGTCCAAGCATTAATTTTGTTAGTTTACATACAGTAATTTAAATGATAAACTTTGGAACATGGAAGTATACAACAATATAACCTAAAATAAAGTCTTTTCTAAAATAATAATTATCTTCTTTATAAAAGAGTCACAGAGTCACTTTCCTTTTAAAAAATAGTTGTTGGCTGCAGAAATAACTTGGGAATTTGATCTATGATAAAAGCCTAATAAGGAAACTAAAATGAAGTAATTTTGAATAAGAAATGACACACCATCGAAATTTAAATTATTTCTTAAGACATTCAAATTTAAAAAAAAAAAAAAACCACATAATTAAATACAAATAAATCCAATAAACTGAAAAGACAATATCACTGAACAAAATTAAATCAAAACACAAATGATGAACAATGAAGGCAACTTTCCAAATCTCAGAATTATAAAAATATGTGAGATACATAGAGAAAAGACAAAGGAGGAAACAATTTTAATTGAACACGTTCTCTAAACAATAAAGGAGGCAATTGAAGTATATGAAGCTTGAGCATGCACACATAAACACACTTTGAACAGAACAGTATCAGGGTAGTTAAATAAATAAATAAATAAGAAATAAGTGAACAAATATAAAAGAAATAAGTAAATAAATATAAAAGAAATAAGTGAACAAATCAAATGAATACCTCCAAATAAAAAGAAATAAGTGACTAAAAATTAAAATTAATACATGGTTATCAATGAATTTTAATGTAATTAATATAATAAATTCTACCCTTCCTACAGTAGCGCTGCAGTTTATTGGCATATTAATATCAAGGGAATATAATTTTTTAAGTCAAGATACACTGTGCTCTTAAATGTAGTTCAAATGATAGCATTAAAAATTGAGCAAGAATGATTTGGAGAGTGTTATCTATACAATATTTATTTTAACCTTTGCTGGCAGTTGAATACAGACAGTGACAGTGAACACATGCCGAATGGCCACGAAGATGGACACAATGTCCAAAAGCGCTCGCCAACAGAAGATGGTTTGCAGAAACCAATGAAGAAGGATAATAGAAGGTATAATAGATTTAACTAATTCTTGTCATATTTAATTATAGCACTTAAACAAGTAGAAAAATTTTTTTTTGTAAATAGTTTAAAGCAAAATGAGTTAGTTCTTTACAATGAAATGGTTTTAAAAATATATTATACAACAAAATATGTATTTATAAAAAGATTTTGGCATATAATACAAATTTTCAAAAATAAAAAGATTTTGAAACTTATTACAAAAAAAATATTACGAATCTTTAATTTAACAGGAAGAAATATAAAATTAAATTATAAATCACGAATTACACGTCAACGCAGGTATGGGGCCAAAAAAATAAGGCAGCATTTGTTCAAATTTGTACTAGAATTTTTAAAATTAAAAAAAAAAAATGTCAAGCGGGGAAAGACCTGTCAATGACTGCAGAGATGTATATTCAGGCACCCAAAAATAATTATGGCATAAGTTGCCCAAGTGTGACTGAAGTTTACAGAATACAAGTTAGTATAAATTTACAACTTATTACTGATTTTAAAGACAGAATGAGACTTTATTTACCCAACCAATACAGTAAATAGAAATATATTTTAATTTTTCAAACTATTTAAATAATATGTAATAATCTTAATTTAATTTTCTTGGAGATAATTTTAATTCAATTACATTAAGAATGTTATTAAGATGAGGTTACTATTCAAGAGATTTAATTTGTTAGAGTGAGTAAATTAAATAAAAATCAGAATATTAAATAAACTTAAAAGAAACCATCACAAGCATTTGTACTTGTACACAAGGTTAGCATTTCATTGAAGAAGAAAATTTGAAATGAATGAAATTGAAAATAAAATATGAAAATTAAAGCCAGGAGCTTTCTATCAAATTGTAATAATTAAAATCTTAAAGCAATTGCAGATTTATTGAAATATTGCGTCATTGGAGTTTCAGAGAAATGCCAAAATTTAAATAATAATTTGTATTGTGGCGGCTAGGGGCACTCAAGACACTAATAAAAATTCTCACGGGTTATACACGAATTTTGAGCAAATTTATATTAATTAGTTGAATTAATTTTGGAAGAAACTTCCTTCTTAAAACTGTACTGCACAAATTTTTGTTGGGGTTCGCTCAAGGTTGATCGAAAAAATACAATTCAAAAAATACATATTTTAAAAATACATTTTATCATAGATAAACCTTGAACAAACCCCAGCAAAAAAATCTAGGAAGTCCTAATACTTTTATTATTACTTACTACCCACCATCGATAACATTCCAAAAAGCAGTTTTAAATTTGTATAAAAAAAAATTATAAAGTCACATAAAACACATTCAAGAGCACAGATAGTTCATTGAGACTTAAAACAAATCTAGAAATCTAACAAACAAACAAACAAAAAGAAAATCCAAAATTAAGAAAGAGTATCTTAAAAGTAGTAGAGACAGGTTCTTTTAGTCTCAGTTCTAATTGAACACAATTATTCAGTTAGTAGAGTATAGCATAAGTCTTGGCCTTATCTTTGGATGCTAGGAGTTTGATATTTTCTTGACTTTTTTACTCAATTATTTACTGTTTATTATGTAAAAATTAATAATTATTAACACTTATAAATATATGTTTAATAATCAAAACATTTATTTAAATATTTCTAATATAAATTAGTTAGCTTTGAAGATATAAAACAAATAAAATTGAGTTTTTGACTGTGGGGATTATTAATAGAGAATTTGTTTTTGTCAATGTTAATATAAAAAAAAAAAAAAAAATGTAATTTTTATTATCTGCCGACATTTCAGCTTAAATTGTAAGCCTTCTTCAGAGCTATAGAAATATAATGTTGTAAGAAACATGAGAAAAAAAATTTGGTGCAACCAAAAGATAGACATACCAAACTCTAACCTAACTGAATAAGTCATTCTAAACCCTGTAAAAAAATTAATTTTTTCAACAAAGTTATATTATTTGTCCAATTATAATTTCCTGGAAAACCTGCCTTGAAGTTTGGTATCTTCTCTGGAAAAACTGACAAAAACTACAGTAATCTGAAAGAATTTTCAGACTCAGACTCCTCATTCAAAACTTTATTAGCACACTCATAACCACAAAACATTTGTATAGTTGATTCACAAAGCTGAGGACAAATAAAGTTAAAACCACACATCTACAATCTCCCAAAAATTACACCAACATAGAATTGAGGAAGTCTTTTCAGTTTATTGGAACTTATTTTTTTTTTTTTAGTAAAATTTAATTCATTATCAAATATTCATTAAAAGTTTCAATAAGTACTTGAACAAAGACCAAAACAAAGAGGCTTCACCATCATTTAAAAATAAAAAATAAAGTCTGAAAATCTAATAAATTATAAAATTATACCATTAGAATTCTATATTATAGAATATATNTATTAAACTGCCAAACCTCTTAGAAAAAGAAAAAGTCATAAAAAAATATAAAAAAATTTTATATTGAAAACAACAAAAAATAAAAAACAAAAATAAAGAGTTAAGTTTTATGGTTATCAGGTTTCAGCAGCCACAAAACCTAATCGAGTTTCATACTGAACATGCATTAGCTTAAAAACTTGAATTTTAAATAAATTTTTTGAACGATATTTTGAATAATATCAGTGACTGTTCAAGGTGGATAAAAGTTACATAGTTAAAGTCCCTAATCTTTGCAAACCTTATTAAGTGAAGACATATTATAAAGAATTTTAAAGGTCAAAGATAAGAATATTTTATTTATAAAGGTAGTATTATTTATCTACTCAGGTAAAAGTTAGTGCACTTTGAAAAAAGAGACTATGAAGATAATTTTCTTAATATTTTTTTTACAGGAATACATGCTAACCTAAAATTATACGGTTCTAATTGCTAAGTGGTATGGTTTTATTAAGTGCTTAAGAGAGTGACAGTCCCACAATTGGTTCTCTTATTTTTACTCCCGTAATTTAGATGTATACATACGTTAATATCAAATAGCCAAATGACAGCCGATTGTTGAAAACATGAAATTTTACAAAAAATAAAGGTAATTCAATAAAATTCATCTTGCGACATAAATCTCACTAAACATTTACCATTAAAACAGTTTTGAAACATTTACATAAAACTAGATACAAAAAGAAACTTGAAACGGGTTCCACATTAATTAAGAGAAAAAATTTAATGGACAGAGTTTTTATTTTTGAATTGCTGATGAAAAGAAATTAAATTGAGACATTTTTGACATGAGTGACTATGGGTGATTACATATGATGAAAAAAGTAGATTACATATGATAAAAATGAGTGAAAGCATATATATGTATATACATAGTATAAAATTATTAGAATAGTATATAAGGTCTGATATGATTGCCTACTTCTGAAATTTTGGTATAAATATAAATAAAATACTTTATAAATTTGTTTTTAAATAAAGTTACTAATAAAATTTTAATTTTAAACTAATGTAAGCTAATTGCACAGCACATTTAAGTTGCATAGGCAGAATTAAAAAAAAAAAATTCTCCAATATTTAATGATTGTTTAAAAATATATTGAGCTATAAAAAAAAATATTATTTTGATTGAAGGTAATTACAGATCATTAAAGAGAACTTTAAAGTTTATAGGACTTTAAATATAATACAAATTTTAAAACATGTAAAAAGTAGAAAATAAATAAAATATTTGACAGTGAAGCCCCTTGACTATTTCAGTTATGCATACTTATAGAATTGAGTTAAAGGGATAGGGGGTGGGAGGGATACACTTTAGATTAAAATTTAAGGATTAACTAAAATTCAGGAGACATTTGTAAAAACCTATCATTGATTTGTGGCAACATTTATTAACTTTAGTGGACTACAGATAAGAGCAAAGATTTTTCATGCAGTCACAAACAAGTCTCATGATGAAAATATACCCCACCATATAAAATAAATACAAAATAAATAAAAACATATTTTTAAATAAAAATGAACCAGTAATGTAAAATGTAATCATTTAAAAAAAATACAACTTTCAGAAATACCTGTAGCAAATGCATTTAAGTCTATAATAAATAGCATAGCACCAGAGTAACCACAATCTACTTGAAACTTTTAGAAAGACAAAATAAGGCAACAAGACAGGCATCTATCAAAATTAAAGACAATATTTTGTATTTGTGGTGACTCTTAATCTCTAAAATTATAAGTGAAAATAAGCACTTTTTGTCAATAAAAATTATTTGATGAGTACTAAGGAAACAAAAGTTGGCTGTTTGTCATTTGCTATATACGTGCCGCAGCCAATTAATGTGAACTTTTAATAATCAGAAGGAAAAAAAAAACAAACTTTTTTCTTTTTTTTAAACACATGCGATTTAAGATAAACACATTATTTCAACAGAACTGTACATCATACACAATTATGCAACACATAAATAAAATATTCAACAAGAAAATTAGTCAATTTCAATATTACCAATGAGATAAAAACAAGTTCTATTTGAATTTTTGTTGTTTATTTTTTTTAAAAGAAAGTAAAGAAAAATAATCCTGGCATGGCCAAGAGATAGAAGGAAATACTTATAAAGAAAAACAGTGCTTAACCCCGACATGCAACAGACTTCCAAAATGTACTATCATAGCATAACCTTTGCACATGAAGCTGATTAAAAGAAAACTAAATTTATCTATATTTAGCCAATGTACTTCTATGACAAATCTAAAATATTATTTACAAACCAAAAAAACAAAAAAAAATCATGGTTATTTAAAAGATAGAATCCCTGAGTAAAAGAATAAATGGAATAGAAAGAGAATTCATAATGCCTCATGAAAAAATATAATTTACATTAATACTTATTATTATTTAATCATAATTAAATAACTTTAAACATAATCAGAAATAATATTTCTGAAATTTTCAGTTTTATGCAGTCTTAATTCTCTAGAATCAACTAATACGTTATTGAATTAGCTATTTAAATATAAACTGGAAAGAAAAAATAAATAAATAAAGAAAAAAAATTACTTGGGCCAGACCCGACTCTACTTAGGCAACACTGGTTGACAAGTAATATGCATGTGGCACTCTTCTTTTGTCAACTTGTATAAGTATTTAAAATAATAGTTGTATAATAGTGAAAATAGTTATATTTGTATAAAATAAGAATAAGCAAAATTATATATATCTATATTCTGTATGAGTGAAAAGGTAAAATGCTCATACATGTAGGTCACCCACCATATAACAGTAATCCTAAGTAGAATTGTACCTTAGAAATAAAGTATTTATAAACTGAGACCTTATTAAAATGAGAAATACAACTACAATTATTAAAATTAAATTATAGTTTCCCATCCAATTTAAAATTAACATTAATTTTATAATAATTTTTAGTGCAAGGGAAAAGAATAAAAATCTGTCCCAGCCAGGACTCGAACCTGGATATCCTGCTTTCCGGGCCGGTACGTTTCCAATTACGCTACCAGGACAAGCCTGATAAGTTATTAAATTTAATTTTATAAATATTATTTTTTGTGGTATTTAGTCCCACGTAAATTTTAACAATTTTTAGTGCAAGGGAACAGAATAAATAAATAACTATAAATATACAGAATAAATTATAAATAACTTATCAAGCTTGTCCTGGTAGCGTACATGGAAATGCACCGGCCTGGAAAGCAGGAGATCCAGGTTCAAGCCCTGGCTGGGACAGTTAGATTTTTTATTCTGTTGCCTTGCAAAATGGAAATGTCTTATTACCAAAGAAAAAAACAGTTTAAAGTAGAAAAGAAATTTTTTCAAATCCACAAGTTTTGACAAACTTTTCCGTATTTTCTAATACAATTATTTAAATGAAACTAATGCATATTTTGTAAGCAATAAATATGAAAGTCATTAATAAAAATATAATAGTTTGCAATAAAGATTTTTAAGGTATTACAATTAGTGTCCTTAGAAAGAAAGAACTCTTTCAGGACATAAAAGAAATTACACATTATGATTCATTAGTCCAATTAGTAGATTTTCTGCTCACATTGGTAACAATGGACAGCTTTAAAAAAAATACTTTAAAAACAAATCATCCTTTTAAATTTTTTTCCTTAGCTAATAGATAAAATTTTATCATTTACTCCTATGAATATCCCCATCTTAATTGAAACAAGAGAAATCTGTTTCAATTATGCATGGCAGACTTTTATCCACTCTTATATTACTCATTAAAAAGAGGCAATACATTTTTAGCAGATTTTCTATGAAAAAATAAAGTTTTTTGCTTTGGTAGCGTGATATTAATTTTTAATTTTTTTCCCCCTCCTAAGCTAAATTTCAAAATTATTAAAATTCCATTTAATCTTTTAACAATGAAATATTAAAAACAAAATTGATATATTTATATNCAAATTTAAGTGAAAAAACAACAACATTATATTACAATATATATATATATATTTAAAAAGACTAATTATAAAATTTAATGCTTAAATATTGCTTAAAGTTAAAGCATTTGACATCTTCAAAAATTTAATGACAGTGTAAATAGAAAAATTATTCATATGGCTAGCTGACTTGAATTAAGGGATCCAACAGACTTTTATGCTTGTGCCTCCATTTCTGCTTTTGTAAAAATAAATAATTAATAAAAAGGAAAAAAAAAGTGTCACTAGTAATTATTATATGGCAGTAATCTGTAGGGAGCAATTCTATTATGTAGTTGAAAGAAGTTACTTTCATGAATTGAATTAATTAATAAATGGAATTAAAGTAACATTTTCTTGCCAAGAATGAATTATAAATATAATTAAATACACATGAAGGTTTCTTTTAATTGTATTAAATTTCCTTAACAGTTGCACTAAACCAAAAATGAGTAATGGTAAAAATGAACTCATATATTAAACTAATGAAACAATACTCCCACTCAGTTTTGAGATCTATCATGTAAATTAATTTTTATGTTTTCTTGGTGATCAGTCATGCAAATTAAATAAAAAACACAAATATTTCTTGATTTTTGTTATTTGAAAGCTACATATCAAAATACCAACAAAAAAAAAATCATAACAAAAATATTTACAAAGTAAAAAATTATATGCTTATTTGAGGGTAGGGATAAATTTTAAACAAATTCAAAATAATGATTTAAACAAGAATTTACAATAATGCTTTTAAAACGAACATAATTCCGAGCAACTAAAATGATGCTTAATATTGGCAAAAAAACTAATTCATAAACTAAGCATAGTCCAAATCAGGTAGTAAAAAAAAGTCTACTTTGGCAGTATTAGAAAAACCAATGAACAAAGATGAGCTACAAATTTTATATTGAAAAAATATTAAATAAGTTAATGTCAAATATTTGAAGAAAACATTTATTTGCATAACGTATCTTATATATTAATATATTATACAGACTCTACAATTTTAAAATCAAATAACTAAATTTTTTTATATCTAATTTAAATTAATTTAAAACATGTNTTAAAAATAAATTAGGGTTAACTAATAATTTTATCAAAGAATTTAATTTTTTTTTTTTTGCTTAGTGAACAATTCAGGTATAGTTAGGCTTTGATAAAGAACCATTTTCACAATCAATAAAATTGGTATTATTATTAGTCCTGCTTAATGGATGTATGAATTATTTGCAAATTTTACTTGTAAAATAGATAATAATTGATATGTGTATTAAGATTGGGAGGAAAAACAAGACTGGAAGATAAATTAAGATATCATTGCATAAATATAAATTTTGTGACTGTTTTGGAAGCCCATTTTGTCTTTATAATCAAAACTTTTTTATCCACAGAGACCTATTTTTATTACATTTATAATTGACACAGGTTTTGTTGAAATTATAAATGAATACAGGGCTTATAAGTAGTAAGCCCTAATAAGTGGATACCAGTATTAGTCGAGAATTTGTTGAGGTTTGGTCAAGGTTGATCCGAAAAAATACAATTTTAAAAAAAAGCGTATTTTTATTATTTGCAATTTTTTTATTATATCAACCTTGTGTAAACCCCAACAAATTCTATACTATTAATCTAATCGGTCAAAATCTTTCTATTTTAATATAGGGTTTATTTTACTGAAGTGTCCAACTTTTATATTTAACCATGACATATGAATATTTAAAACCAACTAAGAATGAAACAGCCCACTTAATATCAGTACAATCTGCTTTAGGAATATAAGTTTTTAAATGTTAGAACCATCAAAATTGGTAAACTGTAAAATTCTAAACCTGATTTGGACAACGCTCTCATGTACTAAATTGTTTAATGGTCAAAGCTTTCTTAGGAAATGCTCATACTTCTACATCCACTTTCAAACAGACCATAATCGAGAAAAATGCCAAAAATAAATAAATAAAAATAAGGTTTTCACCAAGTGAAATAAATATGCTTTTAGCTCTCCACAAATTTTGGATATCAGCTGACAACTACTTGAGTAAAATATGTACACAAAAAATTAGTATACTATAAACAGCTAAAACAATTTATTGTGTTTCAAATGCTCATAATAATAAAAATATAAAGGGAAGCCAAAACAATTTTCAAAGGATAATATGAATTAGTAAGGGATACGACTAATAAAAAATGACGTGCTTTCAGGGAGGGGGTGCAAGGCACTCAAACAAAATCATTTTGGCACGATATACCTTCGCCTTGTACGACTCAATGCTGCCAACCAGGGCCAAGTAGCTGCCAATCTGTACCCTGCATTCACATCACGACTTCAACTAGATACGTTCCACGCAATCTAACCTAATTAATATTCCTATTTCTTATATAACTAAGTTTTTCAAGGTTTTCATTTATTTATGTAATATAAAAATAATATTAATTCGGATGAGTAAATTTTTTTAAAAACTAATAATGAATCAAGTAATATTTTAAAATATTAAGGATTTTATATATTTATTTTGCATTACAAAAAGTTATATTACAAAGATAAATATATTAGTGAAAAACCCCACGAGAAAAACAAAGTAGGAAATATTTAATTTCAGTATTTTTGAGGCAGTTGTATATGGCAACATTACAGATATTTCTTTAAGTCTGACAATAAGAAAACTAAGGGGCAACTACATTTTCACATTAATGAACCAAAAACAACTGCCAGAATGCTGATTTAAATTAATACTACATTACATATCTGCCAATCAATAACTTATATTGCAATATATATATTAAGGATGTATTAGAGTACATTGATTACTTTAAAAAGAATAAAGCTGAAGTTTATTTGTCTGTATGATGATTATTACAGATTTTTTTTTAGTCTGTTCTCAGGAAGTAGGGAAAATAAAACACTCTAGAAAAATTACTTATACTGTAAGCTGAAAAATTGGCATTGGGAAATAAATATTCCTGATTTTTTTTAGTGTGTTTTACTTTTACTAATACCTGTAGATTGGGCTCTGACTAAATCTCTTTTTGAAGAGAATAATTAAAAAAAAGGAGAACAAATCAAAACAAAAAAGTCAAGATAAGGACAGAAAACATTTAAATAATATAAAAACCTCATTTGAATAAGAATTTTATTATTATAGTGATGAAAAAGCAAATATGAAACAGAGAAAAAACTACTTTTACCATTTTTCATTCAACACCTTAAGGAAAATAAAATATTATTTTATATTAATATAAACCACTCCTAAAACAAAATGTCTTTTCCTGCACTTCTACAACATGTATTTTCCTAAAATATAAATCTACGTTTAGGGTTAAGCACGAACAATAAAGAATAAGCTCTTAACTCAATGTTTCAAGACACCTAAATACAAAAAAAATAATTTGTATGATATTTGACAAATTAAAAAGGGTACTAGATAGGTAAGTTAGGAATTTAAATATTGGAAAGGTAATTGCATTATTTAATTGTAATTCTAATCAAGAAATATATGCAATGCTTAAAGACATTTAAGCAATGTAATAGACAATGGTATCTGTTAAAAGAAAATAAATAAACATGAATATATAACAAAGTATAATATATTTTGATAAAGAGCATATTTTTATAAGCTGCTTTTTATTAAATTGGTTTATTTTTAAATTTAATTTATCATAATCAATTTATTATGATGTAAATGATTTATCTGATAAAGTTTAAATTAAATAAATTAAGGAATCTGATTTCATCAAGTTATTAAAATTAAATATATTGCCTTCTTGATAATTTAAAACCATACTATCTTAATTTTACTTTTTCACAAAAACCCAAATGTAAACAAAAGTTGCAAAAATAAAATTAAGTTTAAAAAATGATTATAAAACCAATATCATTTAAATAAATTTACATTTTACTAGGATATTTTAATCAAAATAGTTCAATCCTTGACTATTTGGGGAACAGGAGATGAAATAATAAGAAAAATATGAAATATGTAAATAAAAATGTAGATTTTAATAAATTTAACAAAATAGAATAAACTAAAAAGCCCGTAGGAGTAGTTATTAGATCCCTATGGACATTTTAAAATTTTAATTCTTTTTTTGATCTAATGATAAGTAACCATATAAAATGAGTCCAAAAAGAAGGCTAGAATTAGTTACGTTGAGGGAAAACAAATTATTTTTCTTTACTCAGTTTTATAATTTATTTAACTTGATTAATAAGAAATTATCTGAAAAAATAGTCTATACTTGTGCTTCTGCAAATATTTATTCATCTAAGAAAGACTTAAAGAAAATAACTATCATATCCTATCCCACCATCAGATATTAATTTTGATGGCAAAATCAGCAAGACCAAGATAAATTAAATTGATAGTACAAAAATATAAGATACACGAAAATAGTACAGTACAACTTTGCACTTAAACTTAAAAATTCTTTAATATAATAGAACAAAGTACAAAAGATGGCTTGAAACATTCATAAGTGAACAGAGCTTATGCGAATTTTTGAAACTGATTTCTATTTGAAAAAAAATTTCAAATGCAGGGCTTAGTGCAACAGGTAACAAGGAAAGGATATGTGTTTTAGGAATTCAATCGAAACTAGGTAGTACAATTCACAAGTACATTAGATATCTGTACATAAGTTCTTTCATTCAGCATGGCATTTTTAAAATTATACACGCTGGGACATATGCAAGCTTGAATTAACTAATGCATTGCCCTAATAGTATATTGCAAAGAATTAATGTAATATACTAAATTAACATTAAAAAATCCATATATTATTTGGATAAGGATTACTTAATCGAGTAAGAAATAAGAGGCAACTCAAATATTTTTATTAATGAAAAGAATTACTAAATCTTCTCAATGTTCACAATATTTAGATTATTGAAAATTATAAAGTTGAAGAAATAGTTTGCCTAGGTCAATTTATTATTGGCTTTTCTCCCAAAAGAAATAAATTACCATAACAAAGAAGTAGATTTAATATAATTTATGTAATGCTAAATAGTACTAATAAATATAAAAATTTATATAGTTATCAATAAATAATGAAGTAAATAAATTATTTATTAGAATATTATAAATGTAAGAAATGTAACTTGGATCCTAATGAGTCATCAAAATATCTAAATTTAAATACTGCATTTAATGTTTAAAATAATTATTTCTAACACATATAGCAATAATCATTTATATAATGTTAGTTTTTAAGAGATGTGGCCTGCTTTACAGAAATATCATAGAGAAGCTTCTAGCAGGACACTAATTTCTATTACAGCATATGAGGTTTAGAACTCCAAAACCCATTAGTTTAAAAGATGCCACAAATATTAAATATTCACCATAAATTATACTAATATCTTCTGACTCATGCCAGGCTATTTAGTCGATAAGCGTGTTGCATGCATGTGTATTAATTTTAAATTCATAATTATAATAAATATTTGTATAATAGAAAAAAAAAGCTGTAAGTAAGAAATGAATTCAAACATACCTTCTGGCCACTGTAGACAAACTGAAACAATAAATATAAAATAAAAAATCTGGAAGTTGTCTGGATCAAAAACTATAATTTATATAAATCAAATAAAAAATCATGTTTTCTATTTTATTCTATTAAATATTTTATAAAATAACTAAACCTATACTAAAGCACATCATAAATAAAAAAATTAAGCATTAACCTATTGAATATTTGTAATTAAATCAAATCAGAAATGAACTTAAACACTAATCTGTGATGTATCCATGCATTTATGCAGTTTATATAATTCTATTTGAACTATTTCAATTAAACTAGATTTAATTATCTACAACTAGCATCATTCATAAACTATTTAACTACAGTACCTCAATTCTAAGAAATTATAAATCAAGAAAAGAGAAAAATGGTGTGATCTTTGCCATTTGTTACTAAAATGTTGACAATACCTATAAAATAAAATTGTAACAAACACTAGCAGAACTGCCAATAAAAATATAAGAATGAAAAAAGAATATGAAAAAAAAAATATGGATGGAATAAAGTTAGGGTATTTTTAACTTATTAACAAGCAGTGATACACATTTTTTTTTTTAAATGTTTCAGAAAAAAATGTGAAAAAAGGAGGATTTCTTATATTACAGGCTAATATTTCTCAGGGTGCCAACTAATCATTGCCTAATATATANTATTAAACCTGAATAAATAATAATTTGAGAAATATATATATATGATACTAATATCCTACAGTGTGTCATATACATTTGACAATGAATGGCATATTTAAGAGTAATTATATTAGAGTAAAGCATTTTAACAAACAATGATAAAAAAAAAATCTTTCTTGATAAAGAAAAAACTAGTAATCAACAGAATAAAATAAATTATTACTGTTAACTTTAAAATCTCACATCAAACTCAATATTTGCATTAATAGTTTAATATTCCTTTTGACAAGAACCAACCAAACAGATATTGACAATTTTTTTTCTTCTTCTGCCCATCAGTAAACAAAATTTTTATTCAATAGAATACCTTATTAAAGCAAGAAAATATTAGGTAAATATCTTTTAGAAGTGGAGTGTACTGGGACCTCAAATGAAAGACACCTGTCTTCAATACTTTAATCAAACTCACTCCCATGAAGAGGAAGTGGAAAAAATAAAGGGGTGTACAAAAAAAATAAATAAATAAATAAAATAAAATAAATGACCATTTTATTGAATTTTAAGATTTTAAAGGACTTAAATGTTTTGATCCTATTTAATACTTCATTATCACTTAAGAGCATTCTCTAATCTTGTTAAATCCCATTTGACTTCTTTAAAAAAAAAAGCCTTAACTTAATTATTTGTTTCAAAGAAGCAGCATGACAATTCTTCTGAATTTTAAGACATTAAAATACCTATAAAAAACTGGAGGGGAGGCTGGGAACTGAAGGGTTGCCGCACAGAAGAGAATTTGTGAGTTGAGGTTCTCGAAAATAAATTAGTCTGGTAGATGGTACATAATATAACTTGTGAATGTTTATCTTAGAACAATTGAAAAGAAGCAATCTCTTTTATAACTATATTCTGTTAATGGATATTCATATTTTGAGAACCATGCATTTTCCATCGATTCATTAATTCAGTAAAAATTTAGCTTTCTCACCCACCCTGACACATCTACGTCACTCCTGTAAATCTATTTCGGGTCAATATTTGCAAGAAACAAAATTAGGAAAAATAGAACAGTCATTTAGTAATAAATGTTATATGTATATATAAAATCAAACCAAGTAGAGAATTAACACCTAGACGAGCCGCTCAGGTCTTGTAACTAAAACCCAATTAAAATAAGAATACTAGAAGAAATTTTATGAATTCAAAAATTAAAGAAAAATTTTGAATTTATAACTTCAAGAAAAACATTTTTTTATTCAGGTTTAAACATTTAATGACATTTTTTCCACCCAAAAAGTTCATACTGATAATAATAATTGAGCACAACTTTGACTAAAATTTAATTCAGTAACACGTAAAATTTAGAAGAATAAAGAATGAACCACAATTTAAAAATATAAATAATTAAATGGCAAACAATTAATGCAAAGGAATAGAATAAAAAATCTATCAGTCCCAGCCAGGACTCGAACCTGGATCTCCTGCTTTCCGGGCCGGTATGCTTGTGTACCAGATAGATTTTTTATTCTATCCCCTCGCATTAATTGTTTAAAATTTATGTGGGATAATAAACCACAACTAAATTAATATTTATTAAATGGCAAAGTACACATAAAAAAGAAACAAAAAAACAAGCCAGGACATGTGCATAAAAGGAAGAAAACTGATCTCATAAAAAGCAAAAGCAATTAAAAACACCGAGATATATGTATAAATATTTATAAAAATTATGCGAGACGGCTCACCCAAGTTAGGCACACTCCCACTCCTAGCGAGATATACTAAAATAACAGAAATGCCACGTGTAATATAAAAGGAAGAACACATTTTGCAGTTATTACAACCAAGCACTCTACACTTTCAAGACACTTACCTAATGCTCTACTTATTAATTAACAAAATACCTAGTTCCTTTTTTTTCTTTTGTTCTGATGTGATTGAAACAGGATTGAGACATACTAGGATTTGAATAAGATATTATTGATTAACACTTATAAATAAAATAAAGTGTAAATAACAATGATTCATAACTAGCAAGTTAAGAATACATTACTTTTTTCAGTTAAATTTTTATAATCTGTGAAAATGTTAAGATCAATGGTTTAATTGCTTCTGAATAGATACATCTAAACAAACAAACACACACACACACACACCATGCGGGTGTGTGTGAGAGAGAGAGTGAGTGTGTGTTGGTGTTTTATGTTACAACTTTTTTGTAGCGCACACATTTTTACTAATTTTGCTCTTAAAGAAGTTGAAGAAATCCATAGTATTCACAGAATTATTATATTTTCAGATATGATATCAACATAATATTTTATTTCTTTAAGAAAAAAAAAAATGAAATAAATAATTTTAAATGGAGACTTTTTGATGTAAAGAAAATTAGTAGAGAATTTATTGGGTTCGGTCAATGTTGATCCAAAAAATTTATTTTTTGTTATCTACTGACGTCTCGGACTGCATTGTAAGCCATCTTCAGGGCTATCATGAAGGCGAGAGGGGATGTGTTGTCACCTGGATCAAATGTTTATAACCGTCTATTTGGACAAATATTTAATTAAGATGATCCCTCTCGCTTTCATGAGAGTCCAGAAGATGGCTTACAATGTAAGCCAAAACATCGGCACATGATAAAAAATACATTTTTTTTAAAGTGAATTTATTTTGATCAACCTTGAACGAACCCTAACAAATTCTGAAATAATTAATTTACATTTCTTTGTCATTTTATTTGTAATATTTGTTATATAAATCACAAATAAATAAATTAACAATAAAATATTATTATAACATATTGGGTTGGGATGGGATGTGTGTGTGTGTGTGTGTGTGTGTGTCAACTACAAATATACAAATAATTCAAAAATATATTCCATATGCACGAAATGTATCATTTAAATTAATGATTGTTTAAAAAATAAAACAATTTAACTCCATTCAAGTTTATCATGAATATTTTTAATATAAAATGGTATGATAGTCCCAATAATATAAATATTAGAAAATCACTCAGATTTATGCTAAAGTACTTTAATACCTTGCACCAAAGTGTAAAAAATATTAATTTAATTTAATAGTATTAATATGATACAAAATTATGAAAGATAAGAACTATGATAAAATAAGAAGAAATACAATTTTTCATTAATAGAATATAATAAGTTTAGCCTTAAATAATTGAGAGAAAGCTAACATGCAACTATATTATACAACACTATGGCAATATAATAGCTAGAAACACTTAGCTGTATCGAATAACATAAATTGTAAACATTCAAATCAAATAATACAGAAAATAAATTTAAATAGAAAAAAAGTTTAAATACATTTACATTTAAAAAAAAAAGAAGCTTTTCTGTCAAATTGCAAATAATACTTAAATGTGTATAATCATATATATTAAATAACAAAAAAAGCATGTATATTTTATCAAAATCAAAATATATTGCCAACTGAAAATACTGATGCAAAGTTCTACAGGAATTTTTTTCCAATATTGTACAGGAAAGGAAGGAAGCATGGCAAACTATTTTTGAAGTAAAAACAAATGTAATATGCAAAAATCAAAATAAGTTTATTAAAATATAATGAAAAATTAGACTTTATAGTACTTAGAACAAAAATTGTGTAATTTCTTACCTCCATTAGGGATTGTAGGTGGTTTCTTAGTTTGTACTCGAGCGGTAGCCATGTTCACCTATTTGAGAGGAAAAAATTAATCAAAAAATGAAATTGGAATAGCATAGCTTAGAAATATATAGGATAAAAATAATATGGTATCACTATCAAAAAATAATTTTATCTCAAAATATGCAAGGAAAAAAATGATTTTCTTGTCACATTTAATAAATAAGAGATTTTATTTCTTATATCATTAGAGAAAGATTTGAAACATATAACATCAAATATTTTGTTTTGCTTTTACACCATTCTAATAAGAGTGATATTACAACTATTTCATATGCTGCACAAAAATAAGAAAAATTGACAATTAATATTTTAGACATATCATATGCCAATTTTCAATTGTTCTCTAATAGGTTAGATTTAAGTCTCACAAGTAAAAAAAAAAAAAAAAACTCAGGCTTAGTTTATCATTGTGAGTAATTTGATAAAATGATTGATGACATGCTAGATATTGAAAGTTATGAATATTTTAAATTTAAACAAAAAATTGTGCATTAAACATAATTGAAGATTCTTACAAAAGAACTAGATTTTCTTATTTACATTACTGATAGTAGGTTTCAGCCAGGAAAAAATAATACTTCAATATAAATGTAATATCATTAAATTATCCATTATATATTATTACTTTGAATATAAATAGTGCAGTAAAACCTTATTTTTTCTGATGTGTCTTGTAGATTGCAAACTAAAACTTGGTGCTAAATTTATTTTAGAGTACTTATTTTCATCCTGGGAGAAACCAGACTATCAACAGTATATACTGTTATAACCATTACATATATATAAGGTTATAACCTGATGGCCATCTATTCTCTATAATCTTAATTAACCTCATTTTTGAACTTATATTCGTCAAGAAGATTAAAACTGATAAAAGTTCATTAGATTTTTTTTCAAATCCTCCAGTTGGAAATCATTAAAATACCTCTCCTCTAAATATACATTCTGTCCTCTGCTATAGCCACATTAATCGATCGTCAATATTCAAGTATTACAGCTTTATCTTACGTTGTTTAGCACAAAAGAAGAATATAACTAAAAATAAATGAATGAAATCTCTGGAATTTGTTGAATCCACATTCACCTGGCCAGATAAAAGTAAATTAGATATTTGTAGCCTTTGGCAAAATATGTATGTAAAAAAAGTATTAAACAGATCTTAGTCAAAACAATAGCACTAAACTAATGAATGAATTGAAAAAAAAAAAAATTAATAAAAGCTACAATCATAATGTGAATTATATATATATATATGCAAGTTAAGAATACATTNTTTTTTTTTTTTTTTGCCAGGAGAAAGTGAAGTCAGACTGGTTGGGTCATTAAAAATATAGAATTAATAATATTAAAAAATAAAAATAGCATTTATATGAATTCATGGCATTTACTGTATTTTTGGAAGTTTAGTTAAGAATGACATTTATTATGGCAAAGATATTACAGATTATGCCTCAGACTCTATAGTTTAAGACCATGTTGAATTAAAAGCAAGTTTACTTATTTAAACTTCTAGCATAGTCTATATTTAAAACGTGACCAACAGTCACCCTCCAATATGGATAAACAATTGGGTTACAATAAAGCAACAAGGAACAATGAAATAAAATTTGATACATACAATATAAACAATTTACTAATGCCATAATTTTTTTTTTTGTATTTAATCCCACATAAATTTTAACAATTTTTAGTGCAAAGGAACAGAATAGAAAATCTAACTGTCCCAGCCAGGAGACAAACCTGGATCTCCAGGTTTGTGTCCTGGCTGGGACAGTTAGATTTTTTATTCTGTTTATTAGAACCAAAAATTGTTAAAATTTACTAATGCCTTTTATTTCAATTCCCAACCCATAATATTATTAGGCACCTTTGAGATTTAAAGAATTTTTCTGCGTTGTTGATGACAAGAGACTTAGAAAAAGAGGTTGATTATAAAATCTTTAATGTTATTGGATTAATAGTCCAATGGAAAAAAAAAATAGAGAATCTAAATTGATTTTTTTTTAAATTCATCAAATAATTATGGGGGAAAAATCAATTTAAAATAAATAACTTTGGCACAATTATTAAATCTAAATCATTTTATCATTTAGAAATAAATGTAACTGAAATAAAAAATTATAAACATAACGACTAAGCAAGTCCCATAAAATTGAATGCAGTCCCTGCATCTTACTTATGCATTTGTAAAATGAACAGCAAAGTTGATATAATTTTCAGTTATAAAATTTTTTTACCAATTTCCATGGGACAATACATAGTAAAAATAAATGAAAATAAGATAAATATTTACTACCACATAAAATATGATTAAATGAATGAGTAGGAATTCCTTACCTCAGTTCAAGAAGTCTAAACACACCCTTTGCGATGGGATTGTTCTACAGAAGACAAGAGCATTCAGCAAAGGAATGTCAAAACAAAAAGATATTAACAGTAATCCTCACTCCTCACTGACTTTCCCAGCGAACCCAGTCAAACAACACATTATATGAGGGGCAGGAAACTTTGAAAAAGCTTTAGATGATCTTAGGAAACTGAGCTCAATCCCAGAAGGAAAGTCTTTGACATTACTTTGCTGATGGGCGGCACCTTTCTACATACAACTCACTATGTGGTCGCAATTTAAAAACACTGCTTCAACAAAGACAATATTTGACAGCAGTTAAATGTAAGATTTTTCAATTAGTTGAAGATTGAGAAATGTACATGTGAAAAGCGGTATTAATATAAAGAAAAATTAGGTGTAAACATACAGAATCATCATAAATGACACATATCTTAGGTCTATGCATAAGTAGTTTAAAGAGAACCTTCTAATTACTATACAAGCAATATCATTCTCAAGGCAAAAACTACATACTATCTTATTAGCAGTTTTAGTTACATAAATATTTACCTAAATAAAAAGCAGGGATTAAACCAAACTACTATATTTTAAAATGTTTCTATAAGTACTGTTATTATAAGGGATAACCTGGATGACTAGGTACACTTTATTGCACATAATCAACCAAGCATGGCAATAAACATTACCACAAATAACACATGTGATATCAACATTGAACTGCCTAACACCTAATACAAGGATAAATATATAAAATTATATACATTCCATAAATTACTTCAAATTAAAAATAAAAATATCTAGTGTTTTTAAAGTGATATCAATTACAAGTACCAAAGAGAAAGTACATTGTAAAGAAATCATGCTCGTTAATGAGCCAGATTACATATAAAAGCGCCACAAAGCGAGAGTTTGTAGTGGTGACGTGCTTTGTCAGAAGTTTTATTTTTATAAAAAGAAAAGAAAATAAATAAAAGAAAAAGGACTTTTGTTACAAAGGTAATAAATGTACTTATGTTATGTGCTACCAGATGTAGTAACAGGTTTTCATGCACACCTCAATTTTTCTTCCCTCAACCACTGTGCCGTGGAGCCGCTCGCGTGCTGTGTCCGCGTCGTTGCTATTTGCGAACGTAACAAAACCGAATCCCTACATGCAACACAGACAAAACATGCAATGTAAACAACTGCAATTATCTCTATAGAAAATTAAGTAAACAAAAATACCTCCCATCATTTTTTAAAATTGAATAATATTACTGAAATATTTATATTTGCAAAAGGGGCCAACGTGCAACATATGTCAGATCATCCCTTTTAACTTTTGTGCTTATAAAAAACAAAAATTAAATTAAAAAAGAGGCAATTTGTGAAAATAGCCTTTAGGATAAAATTTTGCTTTTTTTTTCTTCTTTTAAATTGAATTTAATAAATAAAAAAATAAAAATGATGAATATATTTTTAATGAATAATATATCCTTAAAATAAAATAATGACTTGAATAACACTGTTGAGAAAAAATAAAACTACAATAACACTATATTAAAGTGCAGCAATTTTATTTTTCATGCAATTAGTTATAAACTAATATGTTTCATAACATATTCAAGTATTGCGCCATACACATGAATCATAGTATGGCTGAAAAATGGCTATATTTCAAATCAAAAATAAATAAAAAAATGGCATGAGTAAAAAAATACAAAACCCGTTCATTTAGCAATGAGAAAAAATAAAATACCAAAAATTAAACAAAAGTACAGAGATGACTGGCAGGGCCCAGCTACACAAATGTTGGTTAAAATATACCACTGCGAGCCATAGTGGAGAAAGCAGCCAGATTACTGTACAAACTGAAAACATTTTCTACAGTGCAGAGTGAGTAATTAAATCACAGATCATCCATAGCGTACGGAATATCTTCGGTGGTTACTAAGGAAAAAATAGGGTTTACATGACGTCCTCAATACACATTCAATTATAAACCTTAACGCATATAGAAATAGTATATGAAGATAATGAACACAATTATGGTCTAACTACATGATGAAAACACAAAAGAAAAAGAAGTGGGTGTAAAAGAAAAATTAAGAAGAAAAAAATAAAGGGAATTCAATCCAGTTCTCCAGAAAAAGAAAATATAAGGATAAAAGAACAACCAAGGCACTCAGAATATAAATTACATCTTAATAAAAGAAGCAGCTGTAAAGCAAAGGAACATGAAATAATTGTGTTGACAAAATGAACAGTCTTGAGTGTCATATAAACCGAGTTTTTATATGCAGAATGCATCAATCATGATGCTCACATCTGGATGCAGACCACAAAAATAAAATATGTATACATTAAAACTAAAAACCAGGTTATTTAAGTCACATTTATATGAATATGTATAAGTAAATATAGGTATATATATCGGCCACCACCACACTTTGCCCTAACATGCCAGCCGAAAAAAAATAAAAATAAAAATAAATAAATAAAATTAATACAGGCATATCACTTTGGTTTGATCAGATAAAAAAAAAAAAAATCAAGAATTAATGTTAAAAGCTAAATCACGTTACCGGGCACTACTTTTCATGTGTCTCACACACATCAGGCTTTCGTCTAAGCTAAGCTGTGAATAACGAAAGCAACAAGTCTCGTACTATATATATATACACATATTATTTTCAAGTCAGACAAGCCATTATCAAATATTTTTAACCTTTGAAAAAATAAATGGAAATTAATTTTAATAAATTTTAAGATATTTCATTACAATTTCTAAGATATTGGTAGGTGAGTGTGCGTAGTGGGAAGAAGTGGGGAGAGAAAGAGAGAGAGAGAAGCATAGGCCTTATTACTAATGAAAATGGAGAGGTTTTTTGACCATAGATATTATTATTAGATGTTTTATTTGTTGGGGTTCGGTCAAGGTAGATCCAAAAAAAAATACAAATTTTAAAAAATGAGTATTTTTTAAATTACCTGCCAACATTTCGGCTTACATTGAAAGGCGAGAGGGGACGTTGTGTCCCTAAGATTACATTTTTATGACTGTTAAATGTGATCTTAGGGACAGGACATACCCTCTCACCTTTAGATAACTTAAAAAATACACATTTTTAAAATTTGTATTTTTTTTGGATCTACCTTGACCGAATCCCAACAAATAAAACATTTAATTATTAATTTTAAAATATATAGTTAATTGTGGGGAGGTAGCATTAAGTACGGCTTCAGAAACATTTCAAGGAGATTTTCCAATCCATTATTTTAGAGAAAAATCGTTTTTATGATTAGCACATCCAAAACAATAACCACGAAATTTGATTCCCTAATAAAGAATAAATAAATTCCCAGCATAAGTATTTTAGTTTTTGTTGATATTGAAAGTCCTTCATCAAATGAAGATTTATTTTTAAAAATTTCTGAAACCAATTAGAAAGATCCCCAAATAAAATAATATAATAATATTTCAAATAAATTAAATTTTCTTGCACGCTGATGAACTTATTAGTTGCCCATTTGTAATTAGATATATACAACTATATTGTATAAAAAATAGTACTTTTCTTAAAATCCTATTAGATTATAAATTATAGAGAAGAAAAATTTGCAATGCAATGATTAGTATAAAAACAGCATAGAGGTTTGAGATCTGCTACTTGTAATTCTAAACAAGAATGAGACTGTATGAACTTATATATTGATGTCTGATGCACTAGTTATGTATTTTGTTATTTATGCAAAAAATTGAGTGGGGCATTTTGAAATCAGCAATACTAAGGCACACATAGATATAAGAGGCACTTTATTTTCGCTTTATTTATATAGACATTCTGAATAAGAATTGCTTGAATGAGCTAAAAATAAACACAAACTTTCTAAGTGAGTATGACACTTTTTCCAAAAGGAACTGTACAAAGGCAGAAGTAGTGATTTGTCGGAAATTACTTAAGAATTAGATTAAAAGGAAACATTCAAAACTAAGAAAGTATATTTTTAATATGGTTCTAATCATATCAAAACCACAAAAAATTTACCAATGAAGTGGACATTCCATGTAATTTGTCAATGAACATTCACAATGTAAATACCTTGACCATAGGAATTGAAGAAAGTAAGAATTAATCGAGACAATACTTCACAGAGTAGCATACTTAACCTTGATATACTCCATTAAAATTGGTTCAATATAGATAGGTCAGACATGTGAGGTTGAGGCTATGATTTTACTTTTCTTTTTCCATAAAAAAAAAAAAAAAAAGAAATAATGAATTTATTAATAAAATAAAAAATAGTGAAACTGATAATTCAAACTGTTCAAAACTCATGATGATAAAAACTGAATTGTTTTTTGTGATTTAAAAAAAAAATTGTTATTTGTAAAATTATAAGCAAGAAAACTCAATTAATCACACCAATAACAATAAACTTATTTAAGCTATTTGACTTGTCTGCTTGAAATAAAAAAACTCTGCAAATATAAACCGCAAGAAATAAAACATAAACAAAAGAAAATATAACTTGTACAAACAGAATCTGAGAAAGAGATACAAATAGAAAAGAGAAAGAAATAGAATAGAAAAGTTATTAATCGCTGGCATGCTCAGTAGTCGGTATATCTGAAATCAATTAGTGAATTTGACAAAACAAAATATAGAATGTAGCTGTGTACAATCACAACCCACATTGCTGGTCGGTTACTAACAGAGAAATTTGAACCTGAACAGAAACAGGGAATTTAATTTGGAATAGGAGAAAATACGTTAATGAATTTACAGCTCATATTTTTTTCTTTATTAAGCCTGAATAAATAATAATTTGAGAAAAATAAGGAACTAAAATTTCATGCACTTAAAGTGGTTTCCTTACTTATATTGCTTATTTATTTACTCTTTTCTCTGCAACATGAAATTAGTTTAGAGAAGGGGAAAGGGGAGGAGGTTCTACCATTACTCCAGTCATGCTTAAATACCTTTTAAGAAATATATGAATTTTATTTATTTAAGTCTTCTGATCTTTGAAGTAGGGCTTGCTCAAAAACTAACTATGTTTCACTCACATCAATCACCAAATATTAATATACTTAACAGCCATAGGTGCAAAAAAAAAAGCTAAAAACATTTGGCATACGCAAGATCTTTTTAATTTTAGATGCCAACGTGTCATAGCAACACAATAAGATATATAAAAAGGAACTTTGAAAAACTGCAATACACCGACACAAAAGAAATTGTGGCGGAATTTTCTACATCATAAAATTAGGGAACCAAACCAAAACACTAAATACAAAGAGTGCTACAATAAAAATTATTAGCACCGCTTTTAAAATAGCTAAAGTTGATTATAAAGATGTAATAAGAAATTAAAGCATGCTGTACACATAAATGGCTTCTTAATAAAATCAAAAATTTTCCAGAGTTTCAGTTGCTTATTGAAATTTCAGGCAATATTAAAGGCATTAGTTACCAACAATTTCAACTGTATTAAGAAAATAATGCAATTTTTTAAGTATAAGATTTAGCTGCAGTATTAGAGAGAAGTTGAATATGCCAAAATAAAATAAAAATTAAATAAAACATTTAAAAATATTGCCTTTGGTGGTGTATCTTTGTACAGTATGCAACCAACAATAGCGGCTAAAAGAATCTGATTCACCATGGTGCCACAGACAAAATTTATCAAATGCACAAACAGATCGGACATGAAACGTGTGAGAAACGTTCGTACACTCTTTCCTGTTTTTGGGGGACTGAGCTGACAATTCACTAACCCTTGCTGCTATCTATTCGGCAACGATCAGTTTTCTAGAAATAAAAATGATATCGGGGTTCAATGAGGAGAGGGAAAACAAAACAAAAATAAAACAAAACAATAAAGTTTTAAAAAAAAAAGAAGAAGAATTAACACTTATTCCTGATCAACAACAGATATATTCTAATAGCTTTCTTTATTCATAAAAGCATGTGATGAAATAATGACTATTTAAGTTACAGTAATAAAAAAGAAAAACAATTCCTAATATCAGCCTATATAGGGATCAATAACTATATATTGAGGCTAGAAGATTGATTAGAGGGGGGTGATAAAAGACCCATCATGTAGTAAAGCCTGTCAGACCTGTTACAAGCTTCAGGCATAACAACTTTTAAAATAAATTGTTAATTTTATATTAAAGAGTATTATTTTTTACTCTTTCTCTACTTACTTTTTAATGACTTAAAAAACATGTTTTGTAATTAATAATTAAAGAAGTTCCCTAGAAGGATCAGTGATTTTCAACCTAATTTATACGTTAAACAATTAATTTATATTCTCATTCTAATCATAAAAGTTTACTGAACAAAAAAAAAAAAAAAAATGAAATTAAAACCTGGCCTCCTAAAAGGCCATAGAGGGTGTAGGGAAAAGTCTTGCTTAGGACCCATTTGAACAGGAATCCACTGGATCATTACAAATATAAGTACAGAAAGAAAATAACTGTGTCCTGTAAGTATTCGACTTGGGACCTTTGGTTCATGAGTCCAGTGTCTTAAGCACTGAAACACCATGACCTTCTATGAAAATGACTTGTTGATAAAATGTAAATAAAGACATTTTGTAACTTATGGAACCATGCATTTTTTTTTTTTTTTTTTTTTTGGGGGGGGAGGGGGAATACAGAAGCAAACCACGATGTTAACCATAATTATCCATTGATGTTTATAGTATCGACCAAATGCCGAGCAAAATTAATTTTTAGGGGCATTCCAGAATTTTGTTTTGAAATTTTTCTGATTTCCTAGACTCTCAAATCGTGAATACCCTTGGTTAATTCCAATGTGATTTAGTTACGATAACATAACTACCTCAGTGACTTATTTTAAAAGTAAATAAAAAGTGGGATAAAAATAATATTATAAATAGTGATCAAAATCTTCTTATGAAGTGAAGAAGAGAATAGCTGTAGCTCTGATCCGGGGAGGAAATTGGCTATGGAAGGGATGCAGGATCGGAGGTGACCTCGGTTCGTTACTACCCCCCCCCCCCAAGCGCAGACACTAATCCGATTTGCGAGAAGAGCTCCATAGACGAACTGGGACATATCACAACATCGCGCCCACCCAACTAGGAAACTCCCCAACAAGGTAGGGGGGGTTTTTCGCCTAGGGCAATTCAAACGAAACCCAACTACTGATGTGAAGATACTTCATCTTTTCTAAAACATAGGTACAAGTAATTCATCATCTTTGCTATTTTTACCTCAAAATATGGAAGGCTTATTCAAGAAAACAATAGAATATATTCAGTCACACGTTTACCTTCAGGTAAACAGACGCCTTTTATCAGCTGTTTCAGGTAGTAAGGTTATAAACAGTTACATTAGTTAATTATTTGCATTGAAAAAAATGTAATAGTTAATAACATTCTATTAAAATAAAATGTTTGAAAATTATTTACAACTGTATTTCTCTTCAATTCTTTTTTAAAAATAAAACTTTATTAGTGATTACATTCTATACATATTGTGTAACTTGTAAAGTCCTGATTAATAGTAATAATAATAATATTTAAAATATAAGTTAATACTTACAATTAAAAATAATAAAAAAAGAACTGTTATACATAAATATTTCAATTAGTGTGTACTTTGCTTGATGGTGAAGCTGCCCAATGACAATACTACTAAATCACTATTTACAATATTAGCAGTTGTTTTATGATTTTTTCATATTATTATTATGATGTGTTGGCAATGAGAAGGTCATGCGGCTAATTCCTATTCAGGCGACGTGGTGGGTTATCAGGATGGGTAATACTGGACAGAGTTTGGGCTGAAGGATTGGGATGCATGGAAAGGTGGGAGTGGATTAAGTAGTTAACGACCTAATAGGGTGCATCAACATATCTGTGGATTTTGGATTGGAAGGACTGCAATTCCTAAAATTATTAGTTGTTTTTGTTTGGGGTTCAGTCAAGGTAGACCAAAAAATACAAATTAAAAAATATTTTTTAATTATCTGCCAATGTTTCGGCCTACATTGTAAGCCATCTTCGGGGCTATCATGAAGGCGAGAAGGGACTTCGTGTTACCAGGATCTCATTGCTCAGTCATTTCATTAAAAAAGGGTTCCTGTGACACGATATCCCCCCTAAAAAAATTAGCATATTGATAATGAGATTCAAGTAAATATTATTTTGCTGTAAATGAAACAAGATTTATGCCAGAATTAGAAAAAAGAAAAAAGTACTCCAAAATTATTGGGTAATTAGTTTATAATTGCCAACATTTAGACTTAACTTGCAAGTCATCATCAGGGCAATAATGATCTAAGGAGAGATCTCAGACTCCCTCTCTCCCTCCCTTTATACAATTTAGTTCAGTTTATGTTCACAACTTCGACTGCAAAACTGAACTGAATTGTATAAACCTCCTTCGGAGATCTCTCCAGACATCACTATGATAACTTATAAGTTAAGTCGAAACATCAACAATAATAAAATAACTACCCAAGAATTTTGGAGTATTTTACTTTTATTTTTCTGACTCTGGCGGAAACCCTGACTAATTTTTCCAGCATGATAATCAAGGCCAACCAACCCCAACCATAAAATCAGTGCAATGATTCCTTGATGTTATTCATACCTAGATATAATGGGAATGATAAAAGTAACTAGCCAAGAGTAGGGTAAAGATTAGAAGTTGGGTGTAGCACAAGCAGTGAGCTGACTTACACCAGGAGGCAAATGGAAAGGCTATAGACTATGGCGCCCCAGTAGGGCGCGATGATGGAGGCCCAGACGCACCTCATAGGGCACTGGCCAATTTGTAGCCCTCCCTCAGGCCAATTTCCTCTCACTTCCCACTCCTCCCATCACACTAAAGGTAGCAATACATCAGCTATAATTGGGAAATTTTCTCTCCTCTTCTTAATTCTTTTTTTTTCCACTATGGGTAACACCATCGTCCATTAGAGCTACTAGAGCTTCAGCATCTTAAAATAAATAATAATAATAGACATTTTAAGGGCATCTAAATATTTATAAAATTTTAGACAATAATATAAATTATTTATAAGGAATGCACAGGGAATCAGAAAAATAATTCTTATAGATAATTTAGCTTTAGATTATATACTACAATTAATTTATTATTTAAAAATTTGTAGTAATATATCATATTTTCGCAAAATGTAGTAATGTATCATATTTTCACGAAAATAATGTAGTAATATATCATATTTTCGCTTAGCGCCTCTATAGTTGTGACACAAGCAGTGCAAAAACAAAACATATGATTCCTTAATATTAATAACTATGAACTTAATCCTTATGATAAAATGCTTATGATCCCATTACATAAAAGTAATTATTCTCTAAAATTGTCAGTGAAAATGTAATTCTTTCTAGTGTGTGTGCGAGCGTGTCTGTGTGAGTGTGTGTGTGTGTGTGTGTGTGTGTGTGTGTGTGTGTGTGTGTGTGTGCGTGAGCGCGCGCGCGCCTGTGTGTGTGTGATCCAACGGTTTGTTTATTTTGGCAAAGAGGAGGGTTTACATGAAGACAAAATTAAAAAATCGTCATTATCTTTCTAGCATATTCGGCCAAACTCATATAAGTATTAGGGATCCGAAGTGTCACCTATTGGCAGAGTAAATCGGCCGGTGTACAGCCAGCCGAATGGGTCATGCTAGAGGTGCATGGATGTTCATCACCTTCCCTGAATTCGACTCGTCCACAAAGCTGAACAGGAGCACGACGAGGAGAGAGAGATTTACTCTCGTAAGATAAGTAATTAACCCAACTACCGTGGTCCATCGGCCTTAGAGGACGTGACACATGATGATGTACAATCTCCTCTAGTTACATTTCGATTAACTCACACATAGCATTCACGACAGGGCCCAGATCTAAAAAGTTCATTCTTTCCCCGGACGTGCCACTGGCACTTCCCTCAGCTCCATCTCAGTAGTTACTTTCCTTCTTAATTCTCTTTTTTAAAGAATAAAATAGCCACTTATTTAATTACGTATTTTATTTATTATAAATATGAATATGNTGTGTGTGTGTGTGTGTGTGTGTGTGTGTGTGTGTGTGTGTGTGTGTGTGTGTGTGTGTGTGCGTATGCTTGTACATGTGCGTGTGCGTTTGCGTGTGTGTGTCTGTGTGTGTATATATATTAGATATAAGGATAAGGATAATGAGGATAACGATAAGGACAGTTACAACCAAGCTTTGTACATCTGCACATATTGATGTAACGTTGAAGGTATAATTCACCTTTACAGAGACTGAACCCAAACTCGAAAAAAGCATTTTATCTCAATCCATCAATATAAGCCTAAAAACAATGCCGATTAACGATAAGTCACACAATTATTTTAAAAATGCTTATTTTGTATGACACTTTTGATTTTTAGTTAGAAGCCATTTTGCACCATTTTTAATTTCTCCTGTTCTGTTACACAGTCCTGAAGAAGGCCTGAAATTCAGAACGTAACACATTGGCCAGAATAATAAAAAAAGAAATCGCTTTATAAATTATGCTTTTATTTAAAACTCAGTCACAGACTATTTCGTAACTCTTTTTTTAAAAGTTTTTGCTCCTGGACAATTGGATTTTTGTGTTGTGTATAAATAATGAAAAGTAAANAATTGTCAAAATTTACGTAGGATTATACACCACAAAAAAATTTATAAAATTAAAATTTATAAGTAAATAACAAGAGTCATTTAAACAGCTTGACAACGTCAGCTCCTCCGAGCATAAGACGATATATTCGTCTGCCTCGGAGGTTGGACTCTCGACACTAGTGCGGGGAATTTAATAACTTATCAGACTTGTCCTGGTAGCGTAAATGGAAACGCATTTTCCGGGGAGGGGGATGAGGAAAAGGGAGTCACACTTGCGATTTACGTAAAATTGTTACGAAACATTTATACTTTACAACTTTGATATTCATGTCGCTATAGACATTTTTACATATCTACAATGTGAAATTAGAAGAAATATTTTGAAAATCGCGTCTTCGGAACAAACCCATGAGTTACACTTCCCATAGTTTCTCTAAAGAAAAAGTAAAATGTTAAAAATATATAAGATTTTAGACAATAAATGCAAGGGAATAGAATAAAAAATATATCAGTCTCAGCCAGGGCTCGAACCTTGATCTCCTGTTATGCGGGCTGGCGTGCTAACCATTTGCACCACCGAGACTAGCCAGATAACTTACTAAATTCCGCGAACTCGTACCGGGAGTCTATGATTATAGACATCGCGAGACACAAATGATTAATAAGTTTGTATTGTTCCTATTCATGGCCCATAGAACATTTATTGCAGATGATGAGTACTAGTTTTAGGATGACACTTACAAGCTAAATACTCTCATCAAAGTTCATTTGCGGTTTTAAAGGGAAACTTCTTGAGCGTTATCTATTGACGCCGAGTTGAGAGATAAGAGGTAAGCTATATTGGTTAGGAGTACCTCCTTGTACCTCCTGTGGAAAGGGCGCACGCGGCCTTTGTAGTACACCTTTACTGCCACCAACAGAGGGAATATTGATGGGTGTAATGTAAGTCAATTAGTTCCAAGGCCTGATCAGAAACCAAAAACGATCAGTAAGTCGACTCACTTCAACCTTGCAACGATCAGATCATACAGGTTTTAAAGGGTTCGGATAGATTTTATACGCCAAATTAATATGTTATTTATTAACATATATGTTTATTAATATGTTAATAATAAAAGGGAAACCAAAATTATAAAATATCTTACTTATATTTTCTGTTACATCATATACAGTCAATTTTAATGACTTGATTTATCAAATTTTCTATTATTTCCCACGAAACCCATATCGTAAATTATTAAAATTGTTGTTTAAACGCTATAAATAGTTGGGCATGAAAAATAAATGAATTTAAAACATTGGAAAAATGGTCGAGAGTTTATTTAATTTTAACTCATTGACCGAATCCTAATCTATAATATCAACGGTCAACAAAAATCCTTTATATAAAAAAATTCACTTTTAAATTTGATATAATAATAATTAAGTGACGACAATTAGTTTTACAAGATTTTACAATATTTGGCGGACTATTAGCTGAAAACCAACAACTTGGCTTTTCGGGCATAGTTTCTTTTATTCAAACAAATATTTTGACTAAATAAAAAAAGAAAATCAACATTTTAAAGTAATTGTTGTCAATCAAATAAACAATTATCTTATATTAATCGTCATTTATTTGTAATTAAAGAGACCTGTATTCTTGTATAGAGGAAGCCGAAGCTCTGTCAACTACTTATTCAAGCTGAAAATCATTTATTTGAAACTATATTGATCAATATTAGATGAACTATCGTACCTTCTATTATCCGTCTTCATTGGTTTGCAGAAACCAGTGAAGACGGATAATAGAAGGTATGATAGTTGTATATTCATTGGTAGTGATAATAACTCTTTAGATTATTTACTATTAGATGATTTTAGTCGGGGTTCGGTCAAAGTAGATCCAAAGAAAAAAATAATAAAAACTGCCCTCACTAAACATGTTTTTTTTTAAATGAAAAACACACATTTGACTTCGAGAACATGACCATTCTTTCCAGTGAACCATATGAACACAAACGCCTTTTGCCTGAAACCGTTCACATTAACTTACAACACTACCCAGTTAACAACAGAACGGACATAGAACAAATTTCTTCAACTTATTCAACCATTAGCCCTCCTTCTAAATAAAACTGTCAAACATTTTTCCCAGTTCCCAAGTTACTTATTCCCAATAATACCCTTCCTTTTTTCCTGTTATTGCCCCTTTTTGAAACAGGCCGCTCTCCCTTTGTACCTTCCGCCTCTTACCTTCCTCTTACCACTCTTCCACCACCCACGGTGTCTGAGGATAATTTTTTGAAAAATTATATTTTCTTCTCAGTCATGGAAATGTGAACTTAGGGACAGGACGTCCTCTCTCGTCTTCATGATAGGCAGGTTTGGTCAATTAGTGTTTTAATTTATTTTTAATAGGTTGTGTGTTTGCATGTTTTTAAATTTTCTTACATAGCTTTCTACATTCATACTTTTGATATCACATTACATTATGGTAATTCTATATTATAATATTGTCAGTTATTATTGTATTCTCAAGACATTGTATTTCTACAGCCCTAAAGATGGCTTACAATGAAATACAATAAAATGAACTTTTTTAAAAATTTGTATTTTTTTATTTTTTATCTACTTTCACTGAACCCCAACTAAAATCATCTAATAATAAAATCTACGGTCAAAAAACTCTCCATTTGAACATAAGTTGATCACTTTCCTCTCACTATACAAGTAAATTATTATGACGTCAGAGGAAACTAATGAAATGAAGATCATAGAACTACGTTTGGGTTATCTTTNGGGACTGGAATCAGACAGCTCCCCTCTCACTTCTCTTACACATTTTCAACATGTATTCATGTGTATTCAACATGTGTATTCCGGCAAAGCACGGATTCCGAATTCATTCTGGGTACGGCTATAGCGCAGATGAAGATTCCTGAGAACTGTGAATTCATCACTAACTATTATTTATAATGAATAATTGAAAAAAAAAAAAAATGAGGAAAAAGAATGAATAAATCCAAGCCCTGAATATTGCTTCATCATATAAGGCAAAGAAAACTTGAAGGTATTGCCTATGGATGTGAAAAGTAACTTTAAAAATGGATATGGGGGCACCAGGTTGGCTCAGGGGATCCGTATTGATCTCGCAATCCTGACCCTCTCCACACAAATCAATGTTGTAGAAAATTGTTTGAAATTCAATTTATCAATACAAGTAGGCCAAATAAGACACTAGAATCCTAAATTCATTCACTTTCCTCGTCCTAATCACTTTTCTTTGATCCGTCGACAGACAATGGCTAACACCCCATTTCCTCTACTTCCTCCGGAAAGCAGGAGTCCCGGGTTCGAATCCAAACTGAGCTAGTAAGATTTTTTTGTTCTATTCCCTTGCATTTCTTGTATAAAATTAACTTGGGATCAAATACCACAACTAAAATCAATATTTAAAAAAAACCTTTATTTAAATTTAAAACTGAAATTTTTATACTTTCATTTTGTTTCTA
>KZ807869.1:157002-174151 GCA_000696205.2 Oncopeltus fasciatus | reverse complement strand
CAGGTTCGAGTCCTGGCTGGGACAGTTAGATTTTTTATTCTGTTCCCTTGCACTAAAAATTATCTAAATTTACGTGGGATTAAAGACCACAAAATAAATAATATTTATAAAATTAAAATTAAAATTAAATTAAGAAGAGTCATTTAAACAGCTTGACAATGTCAGCTCCTCCGAGCATGAGCGATATATTCGTCGGCCTCGGAGGTTGGACTCTCGACACTAGTGCGGGGAATTTAATAACTTATCTGACCTGTTCCGGTAGCATAAGTGGCTAATGCACCGGCCCGGATAGCAGGAGATCCAGGTTCGAATCCTGGCTGGGACAGTTAGATTTTTTATTCTGTTCCCTTGCACTAAAAATTATTTATTTATATACATTTTTAATTCAACGTAGGAAATCTGCTTTGATTACGCAGCTCTTGCGTTCTTCTTCTTATCTAAATGAGATTTAAATTCGCTATTTTGCGCCGTTCAAAGCAGTTGTTTTAATCTTCCTCAAGTCTCTCTCGTCTGCATCCTTAAGCTGGTTCAGGAATGTGGCCAAAGAAAAGCATTTTATTCTATTATCTGGGCTCCATTATTGCTAAATACGCTTCTTATTTCCTCTGACAGTATTTTCCATAAGTTAAAGCGTATCATTATTTAATAAATATTATTTATTTTGTGGTCTTTAATCCCACGTAAATTTAGATAATTTTTAGTGCAAGGGAACAGAAGATGGGACAGTTAGATTTTTTATTCTGTTCCCTTGCACTAAAAAGTATCATTATTTAAGTATTTAAAATTTATTGATTTTTTGCTCTATCTTCTATATATGCTTTCTAAAAACTATTTTAGTACATAGTAGCTTTATTTTTGTTATTTGTTTTACGACTAGATGGACTAGTTTAGTTCCCCACTTTCAACCTTATTTTTGCACAAAGAGACAGTTAATAATTGGACTATGAGATATATAAATGACGCTAGTTATGTTTGACAGCCACAGACGCAATACAACTAGTTGTTTCTAACACTGCATCTGTTCACACTATTTAAATATGTTTTATAAACCGATTATTCACTCTGTGTGTAATAGGGACTATAGGAAGGAACTAAACTGTATCATTTATTTATCTTTAAAAACAAATTTAAAAGGAATTTGAAACATAAATCAGTTTAAAAAAATAAATTATGAAGTAAAGGATATAAAAAAAAAAAAAATAGAGGGTATTTCCCTAATTACAAAGAGTCAGAAGAAAGCATTCCATATTAGGGAAATATCAGACAAAATAGTAAGCTAAGCATCAAGGAGTATAGAATAATAAGGGCGAAAATGTACTTTCATCCGATCGGGAAATCATAAGTAAAACTATTTTTAACTGTATATTTCAAGTAGGGCTGATGGAAATAGTGATTAACATGTGCTCCAGCACAGCGGGGGAAACTGAAATCTGAAAATAGCACGGAGTGAACGTCTGGCCTGAAATAAACACAGGGAATGGGGGGGGGGGGGGGGGTGTAAACTTGTAGGGGACTGGAATCAGACAGCTCCCCTCTCACTTCTCTTACACATTTTCAACATGTATTCATGTGTATTCAACATGTGTATTCCGGCAAAGCACGGATTCCGAATTCATTCTGGGTACGGCTATAGCGCAGATGAAGATTCCTGAGAACTGTGAATTCATCACTAACAGATTCTACAGTCGAAGGAGCTTGTTCGTTGCTGTTGTCGGCAGCTTTAACGTTTCCAATGTGCGGAGCGAAAAATAAACCGTCCCTTTGAAAGCATTGCACGAGCCATCATATCGTGTGAACATTGGGACGCATGTGCGTAAACAAGTTGGTGATCCATCGAAACGGAACAGAGCAGGTTCTGCCGGTCACACCTATCTCATCCTCTGCTGCAAACTTAATCTAAGCTCTATCTATCATTCATTAGTAGCTTAAGTGATTGATAAAATGTGTTGCTTATCGAGATGAATATTAAAAAATAATAATAATAAAGAAACTGATTTTTTTTTTCTCACCAATTTCGAAAAAAGTTTCGGAAGAGCATTTTTATAATAATATTTTGAACTTGTATACCCTCTTTAAGGAAGTAAGGATAAATTTGGTTGGTGTATTTTCCCTCATTGAAAAATGAAAACGAAATTTCTAAAANAAACAAAAAAACTGGTTAAATGAATACTCCCGTAGAATAATTGTTAAAGATGGATGTAAAATACTGTAAGATTTCATAACTTTTACCTGCGCCGATGAGTAAAATAAAAGCTCTCGTGGTCATTTTATATGAAAACTCAAGACAAAGCATTATCATTATTATTATTTTTTTACAAGAATAAATGTTTGAAATTAGCATGAATAAACAAAATTTGAGCCAAATGAATAAATAAAAAAAATTGGTAGCCTATATTCATGAATCTTCTCATATATTCAGATAAAAACAAAAATGATTTTCAAATTTAATAATTGAACTGTATCATGAATTACAATAAACCAGAGTGTACTCTACAGCTGTATAAAAAACAAAACAAAAAACAGCATCTTTCTATGATTTACTCTTTCCCTATTTTAATGAAATAACACCTTAATAGTATTATTTGTCACTTTTAAATATATTATGTGAACTCTCACCAAACGATTGTCTAGAAAAAAAATATCATACTCAACAATTCAGCAGCAGGGATATGCAAAAAAAATTGGATTAAGAGAAACTAATAATGTCCAATAAAAATATTTTTTTTTTTTTTTTTAACGGAAGAACCTATTTCGAATAAATTTAATTTAATATTGTTCATATAATATGCGAGGTGAAACCAGACCAGATTGGTAAAAACTTTCGAATTTCCAACTATATTTAAACATATTGACTGAGAATTTCCTAAGACTATAAAAAGCTGTCTCCAGCAGCCCTAAAAAAATACTCCTAAACTCTCAGGAGATTTTTTTTTTTTTTCAAGCACAAAATATGAAATAAAGAAAAATAAACCAATTTTCCTGAACATAAATAATTCAATAACATTTTAATACATTAATTTCTTAAGGACATGGTTCGATGAACAAATATCCTCTAGGGAATTAAAGGTTATTTTTTAATTTTTTCAACTTAATTTAATACAAATAAATAAATCCAGTATTCTTAGATTATTTTAGTTGGGGTTCATTTAAAAAAAGTGTATTTTTTAATAAAGAATTATCTGCCGACGTTTCGGCTTACATTGTAAGCCATCTTCAGGGCTGTAGAAATACAATGTAATGAGAATACAATAATAATTGACAATAATATAATAGAGTGTTGCAATAATATAATGTGATATCAAGAGTATCAAAATTCTCTTACATAGCTTTCTACATTCATACTCTTGATATCACATTGCAATATTGCAATTCTCTATTATATTAATTTCAATTATTAGTGTATTCTCATGACATTGCATTTCTACAGCCCTGAAGATGGCTTACAATGTAAGCCGAAACGTTGGCAGATAATCTTTTATTAAAAAATACATTTTTTTAAATTTGTGTTTTTTGGATCTACCTTGACCGACCCCCAACAAAAATCATCTAAGAATAATATCTACAGTCAAAAAAATTCTCCTTTTTAATCCAGTATTTTTAATCACTTCAAAAAAGGGGGGGGGGGTTGGGGTTGGGAATCTTCGTAATAAATCATTCGCACTCCAAATAAATTCCAGCCTGGGAGAAGTGGGAATTGAAAGGCTGAGAGTGTGGCGATGGAGCGGCCTCTGAAATATTAAGGCACATAAGTGGAGTACCCTCCCATTGGCACCTGGAATATTCAGCAGGACCAACCGAGTCAGGGCTTAATTCGCACTGAGGAGGAGCCCTCTTGAGGCCCCGTAACCCTTGCGACACAGGCATTCCTCTCACGAGGGGTGTCCAACCCCTACCAGGGCCTTTGTGCCACCGGGTAGACTGCAGCTTCCACAGCCGCTCGGAGTTATGTTTGAATGCCCATCGACCAAGAATGTATAACATTTCCCAAGCTACCGTCTAGGCGCAATGGATGATTAACTTACTTTGAAATAAACAAGTACTAATTATAAATCTCATCATAATAATTCGAAGAGATGTATTCGATACGATAACGGTCTACTTCACTTTCAAGTCCTAAGACTTTTATATTTTAATTAACTGAATTTAAGTTTTTACAATAATAAATGAAATCTCAAAGTCCATTTACATAAACCTATAAACAAATCCGATTAATGAGAAAAGAGACAGTCTTTCTTCAAGAAAAACTAACATTTTTAATGATAATAAACACATATTAACAATAGTTAAGTACAATGGTAATTACTGATTAAGAATCAGTGAACATTTTATTATTATGTTTAGTAATTTACTATCTCATCCTGCATGTTTTCACAGTCATGTTTCCCGAACTATTAATTCCTCCAGTGACCAGCTGGCTTTCTTCATTCCCCTTTAAATGCCTTCCACCATTCTTCGAAAAACATGATATAGTAGTTTTTCGAAGAAATATATTATATATATATAGTAATCAAGAACAGGTGGGATAGAAAGTGCAGTGAACACACAATAAGAAAAAATTACAAAGTGTAAAATTTTCGGGGATTTCTCGCCCTTTGTCAGTGGGAGTGAAGAGAGACTGTGCACTGCACACTCTATCCCACCTGTTCTTGATTACTGTACATGGCAGTTGCGAGGGTTTCNACACACACACACACACACACACACACACACACACACACACACACACACACACATATATATATATATATAAATACACAACACACCTATTTCATAGGAAATAATATAGGTTTTATATTATCAAATATAAAACACCTATTTTATAGCTCAAACATCTTTGTAACATGTTTAGTTATAACTTTGTAGAATTGTTCCGTTTCTTCTGTGCACTGTCCTGAAAACTGCAGGCCACGACAAAGGCTAAACTAATACTTTTTGTTTAAAATTTGTTTATATTTAAAATACAGTGACTGAATCCCGATAATTTCTTCTACTATGATTTTAACGGTCAACTAAAATCCAGCATTACTAGAAAAGGCACACGCTCAGGAGAATTGATAAATGCATCTGCTAGCATTGACCGAGAGAGGTAAGTATGAAACAGGGAGACACAAAAAGAGATTTACAAGGGGGGACGGACCGAAAGCTAGCACCTCCCTTTAGGTAGACAAGAAGAGGTCACTGAACCTCACTACTATATTATTCTGGATCCTAAAATGTGGCCGTAGACTCGCAATTTCACTGAAAGACTAGATTACATAAAATATAAGCAAATAACTAATATGTAAAGAGAGTAGGAGTCTCCCTCCATCGCCCCATTTACTCTGATGAAGGCCTGAAGTTTTAGCCGAAACGTTGGCTAAAGGAAAAAGAAACTTTTATGGGGAGGAGGAGACAGTCGGGGTTCGGTCAAAGGTTTACTATTAAATAAAAACAAATTTGTGTACCAATAAAATAAGGTTTTATCTTCAATGTCATGAGAATACAATAACAATTGACAATAATATAATACAGTATTACCATAATGTAAAGTGATATCAAAAGTATGAATGTAGAAAGCTATGTAAGAAAATTTTAAAAAACTTGCAGACAACAACTTATTGAAAATAATTGAATAACATTAAAACAGTAGTTTCCCACACATAGACCTCTAATAAGGTTTTATTTTTGTCGACGTTTCGGCCTGAATTTCCGGCTTTCTTCAGGGCTCTGGGGATAAAAAGGGGTGAGAAGGGGGTAACAATGCAACCAACATCCCATAGATGATTTTAAAAAACTTTCAATGTTTCCAGTTTTTAACTCTTCAGCTCGCAAGACCGAATTCCTGACAATCCTTTCCTTATAAAACTCGACAGTCACCTAGTTGCTTCTAAAATAAATAAATAATTTTTACAATAGAACTAGTTTCGCATAACTCTTCAATAACTATCAACTCAATTTTTAATTTTTGTAAATGGATATTTTTTTTAAATTTGCATAGGGATACGACTAACATCATGCCTTCAAGAGGAGTGTTTTCGGAGTCGTACCACAGAAAACTTGTTAAGAAATGAATTAATTGAAGACAGGCTTTTATTTGAAATATTTTTACCATATTATAGCACTATATTTTTTTTACGACCAATTAGACGAACGACCTCAAGCATTATTTTTGAAAATTCGATAGAGCATAGAAAAGTAGGAATGGCAGTGAAGAAGGGATAATGCAACAGAATTCAAGTTCGTTTGAGTGCGATTAGTTCTCTGAAATACCTATAAGAAAAACGCTCACTAACAACAAAAAATTAATCTATATCTTTCTTGGTGTTATAAATTACAGTAGTAGAGGAAAAAAACAACTGTTTTCAACGCGAAAAGCGGAGGCTAATGAATAAGAAAATTCAAAATGCCAGGGTAAACTCATTATTAAAAAAAAAAATGTTTTGATAGAAGGGTACAAATAAAATTCTCAGATAAGCAAGGTCAACACATTTACAATTTTACACGCTTTCCGTGCGTCGAGGGAAAGTGTGGTTGTGCAATGCAGATTCCGGCCAGAGGCACAAACACTCTCACATATGGCGTTTGTAAGGTCTTCTATGGAGGATGAGCGAGCAGAAATACATAAAGGCAGAGCAAGAAATAAGGATCAATCTAGAAAAAAGTAGAAAGTTGAGGGTTTTTTTTAACGTTATACGAACCTAAAAAAAAAAAAAAAAAAGTATTTACAAAAACGGGAAAAAATCAGAATATGAAATTTAACGCGAAGAGGAGGAGGACGATCGGTACTCTCCTGCAACAGACTTCGGTGGGGGGGGGGGGGACTGTCGAACCGAGGGCAACACAAAGGCTAATCTGAAGGACTTGCAGGGCTTTATCAAGAGCCAAAAGTCCCTTTGGGAAAGCCAGCATTGCAGAAGATCCTAGTGGGTCACGGTGATCAAGGCATGGCTCTTGTACCTCTTAAAATAAATGATTCACCAATGAATCAATCAGTCTTATAGGCACAATTAAAATAACAACTCTGGCAGATTGGACCAATGAAGCAGATCTCAAGGATCCCTTTTAAATTACCCTCATCAGAGAAATATAGGAAGGTTTAAAATGGCTGCAGTGCACATTAACTCAAGAAATGGTCATGACCAGTGTAAAATCCCAAGTTCTCAGATCCTATACATGATTCAAACAGAAATATCCTTAACGCCCCCAAAATTAACTCTTAGGTAAAAAGGTTAAAATGGACAGAATGACCATTTCTTCTATACTAAAAAAATCAATTTAATAAAATTAAGCTTCCGTTAGACAACCTTTAAAAATCTCTCCTTCTTAACTACTATAATAAATAGAAAATAAATAAAAAAGGACAAAGGCCTATAACTGAAATAAACCATCCGAAATTTTATAATCTTCATGGCTACAAAAAAATCCTCCACTTGTCAATTATTCAAGCTGTCTACAAAATAACAGGAAAATACTAGTGCTAAATAATAATTTGTTCAATAAGCCATAGACTTGGCGTCTACATATTTCGAAAGATTTGCACGAATAAATGACGATTTCAGATTTAAACCATATACTACGTACAATAGACAAAGGCAGTCCATTTATTTGTCTCGTGATATTTCTCGCCACGGGCAAAAAATAAATAAAACACTCCCATTGTAACTCCACTCCCGTTAAAACATTAAAATAAAAGCGAAGGGAATAGGGGAGTGAGAGGCAGGAAGGTTATATTAAGACAAGAGGGAAAGATAACCTTTCAGTCCTACCCCTTCGAGTAGTGGGGAAAAAGAAAAGCCTGGTGTACTTTTTCCAATACCTTCCAATCCTATTATCTGTCTCAGTCCCCTCTCTGCTTCTCGTGTACTACAGTTTTCCAATAATTCTTTGCAACCGTTTCTTATTTCAGGACTCCCACCGTACACCACCAAATGAAAATCTGATACACTCAATTCCCTCCTGAGATTAACTTACCCAAGAAGAAGAGATAATCTTCTGCCTACTAAAAAGGTAATTTATCATTTAAGTTTGTGGAGGTTTAACAATTCATTGATATTGATCAATTCATGACCGAACCCCAACACAAAAAAATCAAATAATAGTATCTACGGTAAAAAAAAAAAAAAACCTCCATTTCAACTGTAGTAAAATTGTAACGGAATAAAAATAAACAAATGAACGCAATAAGCTAAGATTATTTTTGGTCGTAAACAATTAGCCTTTTTGAAATTATTGATTAGTTTCGGGTTTGGACTGAGGCACCTCCACGCTGAAAGGCACTAAGAAGGAAGAGAAAGAAGAAGATTAGTTTCGGAATGGATAAGTGAATGAATGTATGAAAATCTCTAATGCATGCATAGTGAAAACGAAAAAAAAAAAAAAAAACACTACTTCTACACCAATTTTATATGTTCAATCCTGAATTTAACCTAAATAAAGCTGTTATAATACATACGAAGATGGGTACAATGCCGCAACAAAATAGACACAAATTTAATTTAAATTCTGTCTTAAATTTAATTCCTTGGGATATATGAAAATTTTTGGATGGGAATTATATTTGAGGTTTTCATGTCGATTACGATAGTTTTCCTTAAATGAGTTGTCAGGAATCCAGGAGGAATATTCTAAAATGTAACGCTTTACTAGCTACTGAAACTTGTCAGTACTAAATTTTGCTGCCGAACACAGCGAAATATGTCCTATTCAGTGGCAGAAATCTAGCCAGTTAAAATTTTAAATGAATGACGTTGATCACAACACACCACAAGCCAACAAAACAATCTGTTGTGTCCACCGGTTAGGGTGGGTGTCTCCCCCCCCCCTCACAGGTACCCCTCGAAGAGTTGCTCCTATTACAACCAAAGTAACGAATCAGCTCGTTGATATAATAATCTACTACTAAAGATGTTTATTTAACTTAAGCATCTACAAAACAATGCACATAATAGCAACCATTAATACACTATAAAAATGAATTTAATCTTTAAATTGACTCCTTTGCTGAAAAATACAAATTTGCCATTAGTGTAAAATATAATTAACATATAATGCTAGGCAAGCAATATTCTGGCTTAAAAAATGATCTTTTAGAATATTGGACGATATCAGAAGATGAAAGTGCCATAGAAGGGAACAGCAGCAGGCTTTGTAAGGAACGGTTCGCTAAAGGACTCCGAGAATGCGGAATTACTGAGGATTAGAGAGACTCAATGTGTGTGGGATCTGGAAATTCAGAGCACGAACCCCCATAAATCGTACCTCTTAATGGCAGGAATAAACTAAGGGCGTGCCCCGAACGTAGGGACCTAAGAGAAATGGCTCGTGTAGCTCCGCAAGAGAGCTTAAATGGTATAAGCATACGTGCAACATGGGCCAAAAGACTTATAATCCATTTTATCTTCACAATGAAATAAGTAAATAAGAACAAATTGGCAGTTTTATACACATGGAAAACAATTAATAAAAAACTAAGCTAAAATTAATAATTTTAGTAGAATAATACTTCAATTATTTAATTTGTTTCTTTTAAATACAATAATCCCATTTCAATACTACAGGAGTCTTATGCTCTAAAAACGGATAAATATTTTCCGTTGCAGTAATTTGTTTTTTCCTTCTTTTTTTTTTCATTTTTTTTTTTTTTTTTAAAGTAAAGATACCTTAATACCATACAAAATAACTGATATAATAATGAAATCACACACGACTACTAGATCCTTTAAAAGGGAAAATACAAATAAACATAAACAAAACAAGAGCTCTTTGTTCTCAAAACTAAGAACTTAGGATAGATGTAAATGATATTCCGAGTTGTAATGTAAATGTATAAGAACTGTACTACATATGGGTTTAACTTTAAATAATAAAGCAAACTAGGGGAAAAGGCTTATTTGCCAATTTTGTAAAAGAACTTCATTATGACTCTAATTATAAATATTACTACATAAAGCATACGTCAGGTCATTAACGATGTATTCATGTGCGATATGCAGTTATATATCTAACGGCATATTTAATATTAATTTAAATCTGTATAGAAAATCNAGAATATTTCAACATAGGCCACTTGCAAAATACTTATGAGGTGGAACATCCCACAAAAAACAGGTCAGTCTTATCGTAGTAAAGACAATTTTTTGTCCGTTAAATTATTTAAGTATGCACAGTGTTTTTAAAATTTACTGAAGAGAAGACTGAAAATATATTTAAAAGAAGGAGAGAGAGAAAACTGTATTAAAAAGAGGCCTAAATTAAGGGATAATGAAAAAATGGTTAGTAGAGTTGAGCGCCTTTTTCCATGCAGGGAGTCATCCTCAGTCATGAAAATTGGATCTTGATGACACTACGTCCCCTCTCGCCTTCATGAAAGCCCTGAAGATGGCTTACAATGTAAGCCGAAAAGTTGGCAGATAACTTAAAAAATACACCTTTTTTGAATTTGTATTTTTTAGATCTACCTTAAACGAACCCCGACAAAAACATCTAATGCAAAAAATTATTTGCCCTATGGGTCTGGGAATAGAGCCATTAGACCTAAACCCGACCTAACGACCGGTAATGCGAACTTTTAAAAAATAGCAGAAGACGAATTTCGTTAAATTATTTTTTCCTCAAATTTAATGAAATTGCTACATAAAATATTAAATCATCAGAAAGTAAGCAATAAACAACAGAGGGGATCCCGCCAAAACAGGTAATCGATGGGAAGTGATGAGTAAAGGGTCGGGGAAGGTATTAAAATAAATTGAAAATTAGCACCGTCCTCTGGACGAGGGCGAAGCGACAGGTGCTTTGAGAGTACTTTAATCAAGCAGGGGATTAGTGCCGTCAGATACCCACTGTCCGTAATGAATTGAAGGTGGAGGGGGGGTTAGTGGGAGGCGCAGAGAGCCCTATAACACAGCAGCCGAGGTATAAATTGGAAGCGTTAATAACAACTAAAGTGGGATGGGAGGGGGGTGCTAGATTACTTCTACTGGACAATAGAGCGAGCTGCCCACGCCATATTTAGAGCCCGACCTCAATCCAGAGCGCTCAAAATTTCCTGAGCCAGACAGGAACATTCGAGGGGTACTATAGGTGTAGTGGACTTCTTCAGTTCAGATATATTAGATATACTAAGTTCTAATGAAAAGTTTTTCGACCTTAGAGATTATTAGTAGCTGTTTTTTTGTCAGGGTTAGGTCAAGGTTTTATTATTTAATTATCTGCAGACGTATCGCCTTACACTGTTCAGGGCTATCATGAAGGCAGAGGGGAGGGACGTCGTGCCACCTGGATCACATGTTCATGACTGGACATGTGATCCAGGTGGCACGACGTCCCTTCTTGCCTTCATGATAGCCCTGAAGATAGCTTACAAAGTAAGCCGACACGTTGGCAGATAATAAAAAAAATACACATCTTATAAAGTGTATTTTTGGATCTACCTTGACCGAGCCCCAACAAAAATATCTACTAATTATACATTTAAAAAAAAAACAAAAAATTTGATTGAAGAAGGATTTTTATAAATAAACAAAAGTTAACTCTGAATTTCCTCATATCTTTTGAATTATTATTTTTAATGAGCCATTAGGTATACATTTAAAAAGTGCGGCGTACAACCCCATGTAGAGTGTGCACCCACCACTCAACTGGGAACTTTCAAAAGCTACGAGTTGTGAATGGTGAGCCAATGCAGTTAGTCATATATGTAGATGTTGATGCTGTTGCTGGACTATACAGTGAGAATTCCTTATTATCTAAGTCGTAAAGAATGTCCTACTTACGATGTTGACCGACTGCTGTTCTAGGCCGTTTATCTGCGGGGGTCCCTGCGACGGTGAGAAGGGGGCTGGCTGGGGGGGTACTCCTTCCTTGGCGGGGGCTGCTGGGGGCTCCTTCAGGGGGGCGGGAGGACTGGCCACTACGCCGACTCCTGCTGCAGCCGCTGCCGCCGCCGCCGCCGCCTCCCCTCCGTTCTGGGGCTGGAACTGAGCCGCTGCCGCCGCCGCCGCCGCCTGCTGGTAGGGCGAGGCCGCCGCCGTCATACCCGCCTGCACCATGTGCTGAAACACAAATAAGAACATTAATCCCACTGACACTAATGCAACAGACAATAACATTAACATAAACAAAAATAAAACACATTTGGATCTTGATATCTTGAAGGATCTTAAATTTTCACACGAAAACACACACACACACATACAGAGAGAGAGAGATGTCTATTTTTACAACTGAGTACATTTGAAATCAGGGATCTCATCCTCAGAACCCACGAATATTTCAGTACGGGAGTCACTTCTGACATCCACACTGGAAGAAACTTGGACTCTGATGACGAGATGCATGATCTCAAAAGCGCTCAGCTTTCAAATAAATTAATACAAAATAAATAAAGGGACTTGCGCGAAAATTGGAATTTTTTTTTTTTTTTTTTTTTTTTTTGCGCAATATATAAGAGTACTTAAACATCTTTCCTGCGATAGTCAAGTTTTAGAACTCTTAAGGCTATTTTTTTTTTTTTTTTACTTTACTTCTGCCTCATTTATTAGTAAAAGTGAAAAATGTACAATTTGCTGTGAAATAGCAGTCCGTGTGCTATGGTGGTGTGAGTGTAATTGGTACACCACCTATAGCTACCCTTTTACCCATAGGTATGTGCGGGTTATGGTGAGAATACATCTGCGGACGTTGAGCTCCGAGGAGCTTTACAAATGAAGTAACCGGTGAGGCATAACCGTGGGGGTTACCGTGATCATGAAGGCGGTTCCCCCAGGGCGAGGCCCTTCCATTGCACTCTTTAGGCTATGCAAATATCCGCCTATTTATAGAACTGATACAATATTTACCGCGGTTTCTCTATTTAGAACATCTGCTTAATATAAAAGGCTTTTGCAAGATGTATTAATAAACACACATACCTTTTCCTGCATTTAATTTTGCATAATAGTCAGCCACTGGATGTCAAGGATAGTTTTTTTATTCAACATTTCTTCGAATTGGCAGAAAAAAATATTTATTTAATATTAAATTCAACAGGTAAATAAAGCTGTTGCGCGAAATACACAATAATTTCAAACAATTTAAAGAATATTTCAACATAGGCCACTTGCAAAATACTTATGAGGTGGAACATCCCACAAAAAACAGGTCAGTCTTATCGTAGTAAAGACAATTTTTTGTCCGTTAAATTATTTAAGTATGCACAGTGTTTTTAAAATTTACTGAAGAGAAGACTGAAAATATATTTAAAAGAAGGAGAGAGAGAAAACTGTATTCAGAAAGGAAAATAATTTTATTATTGTAATTATTTTTCCCTGGGATAATAACTTTTCCCTTTTACATTTTCCTTCCCCCACTATTAATGGTAATAAGGTTTTTTTTTTGTTAGTTTCTTTTCTTTTTGCGGGTTACAGTCTTAACCAGTTGCAGTGTCTCTTTAATAATTAAGAAAAAAAATTTTTTTTTTTTTAAGATGTATTTTTAAATATGTACAAAAACCAACTTGTCATACCATGCAAGAGCAAAGTTAGAAGAGAAAAATGTAGAAGAGATTGTTGTACAGAAAAAAACTTGGACGAATAATTGTAGTAAATCCAAAATTTATGTATGTGACGAAGAAGAGCAAGCTAATGAACTATCAATAGGAAATGAACGTCAAGAACATTTCCCTATTGATAAATAGGGAAGTTCGTTATTAAAATGGAACTTGGCTGTTATGCACACATACACATACACACACACATATATACATAACACTTCAGTTTTTATTGGGAATACACATTTATTTCAGGGGCTCGAGTAAGTGCAAGGCTTTGTATTCCTGCTTTGTTGGCGGCGGCCGATGGCAAGGTCTAGAGAGGCTATTTTCCGCACACGACTGCCTCAAGAGGGAGGAATGAGGGGATCTACACTAAGAGGAATTTCCGTGACGCACTATCACCTCCGCTTTCTTGCTTGGTGAGTGACTGAGTTGATAGCTGCGCATGCGCTTCACGAGAAGACTCGCTGTCACTTTCCTCGACAGCCCCCGGGCGGCTGACTACTCTTGCAAACCTTTTTAATGGCGACAGAAAAATAATGGTAAAGAGCAAAGGATCAAGTGCTACAGTAGCCTGGAAGGGAGCAGATATAAATATTTTTAAATGTAAATTTACTGCGGTCAATCTGGAAGTTAGAGGCTGTGGAGGGGGTTTCAACCTGGAAAGAGTGACGGAGGAAAACATGCCGCAAAAAAAACAGAACACATGAACTAATGAGTCATCTCCAAGGAAATTACTTGGGAGTCAATAATGAGTCTTTGGACAAAAGGCAAAATAATTACTGAGTTTATGGACTGGACTCACTTCATACAAGGTATTATTGATCAATAAAACTTTGTAAAACTATAGTTAATAAGATTCGGAGAGACGACTTTAGGTTCAGACGATGAAAAAGGCCAGAGGATGATATATATGGAACAAGAGCTGATTGGATGGGCCATTGTGGAACCCGACAGAGAAATAATTCTCTTGGAGTAAAAGGTACTTACGGCACAGAGCATCCAATAATAACGGGCAGGAAAGTAATGACATACAGAATAATCCAAACCTTCAAGAATAATAAACAAATGGTCAGAATTTGCAAAGGTATTATTCAGAAACACTTGGACGGAAGTATTCCTAGCAGGATAACATAAAGATATGGGCATTGTTTAAATAAAATAAGGTGAGAAGCGGAATAAAGGAATGTAATTCCCCCATAAATCAACGTTTTCATGATTCAGGAATTCTCTATGGTCCGTTTGCTTCACTTCTAAAGGTTGGTTGGGCAATAAATTAATTAAAGCAGTAGGAATGTAGCCAGGAGGACAAAACCTGGTTGCTCTGGCGAGGATGTAACGTGGCGAAGCTGGGAAGTTTGCCAACGTCCCCCTCCCCTTCGCGAGGATGCTTACGCCGACATCGCAGGAGCTTTGGTCCTGAAGGTGGCCGTATCACGAGTCGCAGGATTGTATTCTTGTTCATTTGACAGTGTGGCAAACGACAATTTCCGCATCTTATTATTACACTACATTTAACCATATTCATTGATTTTGTACTGGGCCTATTTGAAAGACCATACACAAAGCTTTTTACGTAATATTGTCACTTGAACATACTAAAATCAAGTGACAAGAACTCAACAGACGCCAAGGACTCTTATACAGCCTTATAAATAGGCGCTCACAGCTCACATTAGAAAATAAACTGACCATTTACAAGACCATAATACGACCAATCTGGACCTACGGTGCAGAACTGTGGGGTGCCGCTAAGCCTTCCAATATCCAACGAATACAATCCTTTCAGTCTAAAATTCTTAGAATAATTGCTAACGCTCCATATTATGTGTCCAACTCTACCCTTCATCACGACTTTAATATTCCTTTTGTCAAAGACCTTATCTCCACCCGCTTCAAACTCTTCCATAGTAAACTCCAATTTCATCCCAATCCATTTGCCCAATCCCTGTCGTCGGACTCCAATCCCCACAATCCTCCCCGGCGACTAAAACGGAGATGGCCTCGCGACCTCCTGGGCCTTAATGCCTAAACTTATTGGGAGTGGGGTCGATGGGCCCCTTCTCCCTGCACAGTGATGACCATTTATTTATTTATTGTTAATTTTATTTTTATTTCATTATATTTTTCTTTCTTTATTATTTTTATACATGTACATTTATTTTAAGTTTTCAAATTACAAGATGTTATATAACAGAATGAAATAAATAAAGATTTATTTTTTTAAAAAAATATTGTCACTTGATTTGCAAATATTTATATAATACTAGTAACAACAATAATAACTAAATAATATAAAAATTCAAAATAATTATGAAATAACGGGATTTGACTTCAGCCATTGCACACATATGAAAAACGAACACGTGATATTTAATAATCTATTTAACTTCAGAATCTTTACAAACAATAACAAAATCATATCTGTAAAAAAATACTTCAAATCGAATGAAAAATCATAATCCTTTCATTTGCATAAATGTATATGGAGTCGGATGGGATATGTAGTCCGCCAGGATAGAATGTGAAGGAACAGCCCTGTTTCTCCAAGGCATGAAAAAGTAAACGAGGGGAGTAAATTTATCTCGATAATAACAAGTGAAACAAGAGCTTCCACCCCTTAATATGAACGAAGACAGAACAAAAGAGGCAACAGACACATTCATATATCGCTCCATTATAATATCTGGAGAAAAATATTGAATTACATTAAATTAACTAAATTATTATTAAGGCCTTTTAGAAAACGGTCCTACTCACAACAAATATTTTAATAACCATATCATAATCATAATTATATTATTCTCACTTTAATTAAATTATTTGAAATATTCAATACTTAAATAGATCAATTACTTAAACCAAGCCAGACATTTAATGTGATAAATCTTTATGTCATATAAGATTGAATAATAGCCAAATGTGATAGATTCAACATAGGCCACTTGCAAAATACTTATGAGGTGGAACATCCCACAAAAAACAGGTCAGTCTTATCGTAGTAAAGACAATTTTTTGTCCGTTAAATNAAAAAAAAAAAAAAAAAAAAAATTAAAGGAAAATTAAGGGAGGAGTATTAAATATTAATGAAAGGTGGAAAGGAAGGGCTGGACAAAGTCGTTAGAAATAACTAATTCTTCAGAAGGTTCCTGGAGATTGGTACAAGGTATTATTGGGTATTATTACAAGTCGCTGGCTCACAGAAGAGACGCTTGTTCACCAACTCGAGTTCTCTTTCATAAAATGTTTTTTTTTTGACTGGCAGGGTACATTCCTAACACAAATAGTTCTAATTTAACATAAATAACATTTTTAGAATACTATTATTTATTTATAATATTTTTTCAGCTCAAATCTATTCATTCAAATTATTCAAAGAGGTTGCCCCCCTATTTGGGTTCTTCCTCTGCTCTTCTGCCGTCCCCTTCCCTCCCCTACGGTGTAGGAATTGCCATTTCTCACCGGCATTAAGGCAATAATGACCTTAGTGGTTGATTTGCCAAAAATATGAAAAAAAGAAAAAATCTATTCATATATACTATTCACAAAAGTAAACCCCATGTTATTACAAAGATTTAGAGAAAAGGGGAATGACGATGAAGGGCCAAACTAAATATAAGCTTATGTAAAAAATAATATATA
>KZ807869.1:125440-156876 GCA_000696205.2 Oncopeltus fasciatus | reverse complement strand
AAGTATATATATATATATATATATACTTTAGAATGTTAATAATGAAGCTAGGTTGGAACAAATTCTATACTACAACTATTGGAACAACCAAGAAACTAGATTTATGGTAAACGAAAATTCGGCAAACAGAAGAGTTATAAGTACCATAACCATACCTGATAAGACCACATGAAAAGACGAAGCCCCGAAATACTTAAGAAGAGTTCGGGTGTAACGTGAAGCCGTTAAGTACCAACGCCCGTGGAATACTGGCCAGCAGGGTCGGCCGTATCCAAGTAGCAAATGACCGCATGGCATGACTGAGTGGTATTATGGGGGAGCTGATTTAGTTTTAAATGCCTTATGGCCCTTTAGTAAGCGGACAAAAACCGAATCAATATTATGAAGTGTCAGTTAAGTAACGCCTCACGGAATGGGCAGTTAAAATATGCTAAGGTTCCGCCGCCTTGGGGAGAAATGCCATTTAGGCTTTGTCAACTAGCGGATTAGAATATATACAATGGCAATACAGATAAAAGTCTCCATCAAAATGGAATAATGTTTCAATGAAAAATTCATGTCTACATATAGTATGCGAATGAAAAGTAATGAAGAAAACAGTTCCATCAGAGGGGGAAAAAGAAGAAAGTAGAGTTTTCATTTCAAAAATGTTTTTCAGATTAACATGAATAGGCTATGTATCTACGAGAGTTCCTCAAATCTAGTGTTATTTTCGCGTGAAACCAACCCCCTTCATAAATTAAAATCGAAATTGAATAATTAAATGTTGTTCCAATGTATATAACATAAAACTCGACCATTAATACACGCAAGAATAATAAAACAAAGCACCCGAACGATTGGTGACGAAGCCTTTAATATATATATATATATATGTAGAAGTGTCTCTTCACTCCTTACTGACGCAGGACGAGAGATCTCCAAAAATTTTACTCCTTGTGATTTTTTCTTTTTGTGTGTGCACTGCACTCTCTATCCCATCCCACCTGTTCTTGATTAGTATATACATACATAAACCATATTTATGGGAATTATTGAGAGGGAATAGAAAATAAAAAACTATCTGTCCTCGCCAGGAATCGAACCTGGACCTCCTGCTATCCGGGCTGGAATGNATATATATATATATATACACATAAGCACACACATAAATCGTGTGCATGTGTCACATCATAAATGAAGCTCTCTCTCTCTCTCTCAAAAAAGGACGAAGCAGGCATTACAAATTTATAATGAGAAGGATACGATCAAATAGTGAAAAAATAGCCTAATAAAGGAAATAAATTTTATGAAGAGAATCAATAATCCTAATATGAAGATTGTGAGGATTTGTCTTAAACTTATGAAAAGGTAGAGCAATATGTGGCAAGGAAAAAGTACGCTAAAGGAATAATATACACTACAACATTCCTCTGGCGAAATGAAAACAGTGTTGTAGATGGCTTCCACACTCTGGTACTCCTGAGAGAATAAGAAGTAGAACGAGAGGATCAGTGAGGTAGATTTATGGCACATATGGATCGCCATCCTCCCATTGTACCTGATCCGTGGCGTCGGAGAGGAAGAGGAAACGACGCTTTATAAGTCTTGTAGAATTTCAAAGTCATGGCTCGATAAGGGTGAGGGAAGACCCCTCATCTTTTTTTAATGAGGGGGACGACTCACCTTCCACCGAGAGGGCCAAGAGACACCTCCAGAATTAATGTGTGCCGCATGTCAGAGATATGACGTAGATGCGAGGCGAGTAATTCCTTTTGTGTATGCGAGCCTGGGAGACACTCCATAGGATATATAATGAATAGATGAAAGGAAACGTTCTGCGGGACGTGTGAAGATAAGCTTCATCTCAAGAAGAGGAAGGACACGGCCAGAATAGCATTCCAAAATACTAAATTATTACCCCCAAAATATCTCCCAATAATAATAATAATTAACTGAAACATTTAGCAGGAAAAAAAACAATATTACTGTAAAAAACCAAGAAGGAAGGCAAGATCATCACATAGTAAAACGCAAAGCTAAGATCTTTTTCGCGATGGGTGTAAAAGAAATATTCAACAATATTAATAATACAACCTGCAAGAATAATTAAGATTTTAAAATAAAAAAAACTTATTCACAACAAGAAAATGAAATTATAAAAAAAAAAAAAAAAAGCAGATAGATAGTAGCAGCGTCAAGTTAGCAATCTTCCTCTATGTTTAAAGAGGGAATAAATTAAGAGTAAATGAAAAATTATATTTTAAGAAACAGAGAAGGATTATATAAAGAAAAAGGTAAAAATCACAGCAGATCACTAAGAGGAAGAATTTGATAATAAATGTTCTAAGTTACACAGCGTTTTATCAGGCGTATTTTAAAAAAAAAAAATTTTATAGAATAGAAATAAAATATATTTTTACCTACTAGGTAATATAAATTTTATAATACTAATAATAACAAAGGTATAAGACTGTTCTTTAATTTCTTATAACTGTAAACTTTCATTCGACATGAACCAATATCGAAAACGTAAGAGATCTGCAGCAAAGATATAAAAAATTTAATAAATTGATTCCACTTTTTTTAAAAATCAATTCCCCAAGAGGCAATCTTAAATACCTTCTATTACAAACAATTTTGATTAAATAGTTATGGAATATAAATATTTAAACGATGTTCATTACATATCATATTCAATTAATTTTTCCTGAAACACTTGTAAACTGAAAACAGACTTTGGACCTGAAGGTCAATAAATGTATCCATCCATCTTCTTACCAATCAAATTTCGAGCATTTAAATATGTTTCATTTAAGTTTTTTAGTTTTAATTAAAAAAGTTAAATAAAATATCTTAAAATATTTTATTAATTTAATCCATCCAAATTTCTCAGATGAATCAATGAATACAGGTAATTTTCTTTATAGTATTGTTAAATCTACAGAATCACGGCCACCCACTTCACATCCTAACTTAAAAAAAATAATCAAGTTTACCCAAAAATAGCTTCTCATTCTTCTAGGCACGCCTAGGCCCGTCTATAACGTTCTACAAAGTTATAACAGCGGCCTATTTTTTTTTTTTTTTTCAGTTAGGTGCTCTTTAACAAAAAATGAATACTTTGTCATACTTATCTCTTCAGTATGTTAACTCCCTTCATTCACCAAATTTCAAAAAGAAAATGTTCCTTTTTTCTGTTGAAGCAGTCACAAAAGGCAAATTTGTTTCTTTTGTTACCTAAATATTTAAGCGTCCTGTACAACTCTTGCTTTACGTTCAACTGTATCAATGCTATCTAGTAAACCATGTGAGAATGGTCGGGGTTTCGGCCAGGAAGAAAAAAAAAAATATACACCAAAATTTGGAGTAATATTTTTATTTATGCCAACGTTTCGGCTTAGCTAGTAAGCCATCATCAGGGCAATGGTGTTGAGTGGAGAACTCTCCCCAGGGTGGTTGTTCACATTGTAAACTGCAGAAAACAACTAACTCAGTTGTTTTCTGCAGTTTACAATGTGAACAACCACCCTGGGGAGATTTCTCCACTCAACACCATTGCCCTGATGATGGCTTACTAGCTAAGCCGAAACGTTGGCATAAATAAAAATATTACTCCAAATTTTGGTGTATATTTTTTTCTTCCTGGCCGAAACCCCGACCATTCTCACATGATATTCGAGACGGCCAACTAACCATCAACCATGGCTATCTAGTAAAGTTTTTATATTTGAGAAATTGTTCTTTAACTTACAAGTAGCAAGTTACAAATTTTTCCACCTAAACCTGTTAATAAAGACTTCAATTTGTATTTGAAGTATGTGGATACTGCTATAGACTGATTTTTTAAGTTAAGGAAACAATAATTTTTTCTTTGAGAATTACCCTTTGTTTAAAAAGTTTGAAAATTATATACAATGTTTACTTACACAGAATTAATGAATACACTATTTTTTAAAAGTCAAAAATACTCAAGTAAATCTAATATTTGATTTTATTGATTAGTTATTCGATTAAGAAACTCACAATTAACTCCCTTCTAACAATTAGACTTTTAGTCATAAATGGTGATATAAACTACACTTCACTTTTAACATCAGTCAACGGTTAGAAGAATGAATCAGTATGGCTCAAGAGTCGAAAAAATATTTCATATGTCGTAGCATGGCACCAAGGACAATGGCTTAATTTCCTTGAATGGAATCAGCATCTGAAAATGTTCGTATTGTTTATGGAGAATCAGTTTGTTGATGGATCTATTGTATGTAGGTCAAGATAATTACGAACTATTTACGCGACAGTGCTGCAGTCGACACAAATAGCCCCCCATTTGTTTCCAGTTCGCGCAACAACTGCTCGAACGGCGACTCCGAATGAGCTCTTAACTCGGGCTGAATGTAGCTGATTATTTAGACTAGTTGCAGAGGGGCAGTAATAAAGATGTGTTACTGCATGTTTAATGTCGCAGCTGATTAGATGGATACCACGACAGACGCTCAAGCACGTAATATTTCCCCAACAATTCAGAATAAATAGGCGACATTTTAATCAAACAGATATGTTGTCTGTCGAAAATGCATGCTTCAATATATCTACAGTACATATAGACAAGGCCTCAGAATATAAAGCAGTTTTTCAAACTTTTATGATATTAATCTTCAGGTTAAAAATATACGAAAATATATTCTCTCTCTCTCTCTCACTCTCTCTCTTTCCATTTCTCTCTCTCTCCTCCCTTTCCCTGCCCCCTCACTCTCTTTCTCTCTCTCTCTCTCTCTTTCTCTCTCTCTCTCTCTCTTTCTCTCTATCTATCTCTCCCCCTCCATCTCTCTCTTTCTCTCTATCTATCTTCTCCCCCTCCATCCCTCTCTCCCTCTCAAAATACACACACACACATATATATACATGCATGTATGTATGTATATGCTTTATTTATCCAATACAAGTTTTTCGAAACGTTATTTGGAAAAACGTACATACTTAATAGCAAAAAATAACCGAAAAAGACGCATTCAAAATTTAAGCGATTTGCAGTTACCCACTATAAACAGGAAATCTTCCGAAATATTTTCAACGAACAAAGAAAAATTTATCATTTTGAACAAACCCCAATAAATCGTATTTCTCTCCGGTAAAGAACTTATTTATCCAAAACATGTTACAGAAAATTTGTATGTAGACGCATGAAGATGTGTTAAATTTTTCAAAAGTTGCGTCATTGTGAATAATTTTCCTACGCCATTAACTTTCCACGGTGCATTTTATTAGAGATCTTTTTTATTTTAATTTTTTTAACGATAGTAAATTGTAATTATCTTTGCAATAAGGGGTTCATTGAAAATGTGCTTTACTAAATAAAATTATTATCGTTTATTATTAAGACCATCTAAATGATCTCCCGTCAAGGAAATTGATAAAAAACTGAATACGTTTATTGTTTAAAAACATAAACATTTTTAAATAGATTCATATAAATTAAACCAACAAATCACAAATAAAGAATAAGAAATTAAGTTACAGTGAGGTTTTTGAATAACTTCGAATATTGTATAGTCTTAATGAAGTGATTTAAGATTCAACGAGGAAGGTGGAGCGATTCCAGACAGTGTTCGATCAGCCTAGGCCCATTCAGCACGAATTAAGGTTATCTCATTGGGAACAGTTCGATTGTAATGCTCTAATCGATTAGTGCCCACAGCACTGTTAACCATTTGGTGGAAATCCCCCCCACCCCCACCACCAATCTCCTCTCCTATAGACTCAATTTGTATGCATTAAATTTCACAACTCTAATTGGATTTGCTAAATTATATATGTTAACTCAAATGGAATAGGTAATCGTCTAATGGTCCAAAAAATTGAATATCTGAACTTATTAGCTCTTTCGCCTCGGTCAAGGTAGATCCAAAAATTACAATTTTAAAAAATGTGTATTTTTTATTATATGCCGAAGTTTCGGCTTATATTGTAAGCCATCTTCAAGGCTATCATGAAGGCGTGGGGGACGTTGTGTCACCAATTTCCTATATTCTCATCACGACGTCCCCTCTCGCCATCATGATAGCCCTGAAGATGGCTTACAATGTAAGGTGAAACATTGGCAGAAGATTTAAAAAATACACATTTTTTAAATTGTATTTTTTTATCTACTTTAACCGAACCCCAACTAAAAAATCCAGTAATAATGTTCCTATCTGATGTTTCCCCTTACATTGTAAGCCATCTTCAGGGCTATCATGAAGACAAGAGAGGTTGTCCTGTCCTTAAGTTCACATTTCCATGACTAACAAAGACTGACTGACACTTAGTCATGGAAATGTGAACGTAGGGACAGGACGTCCTCTCTCGTCTTCATGATAGGCAGCCCTTAAGATGGCTTACAATGTAAGCCGAAACGTTGGCAGATAATCTTTTCAAAAATAATATAATAATGATAATATTTTTTTTAATTTGTATTTTTTTTTTTTTATCTACCTTGACCGAACCCCAACTAAAATCATCTAATAATAATATCCACGGTCAAAAAAACCCTCCTTTTCCCATGTTATGTTTCAATAAAAATGCACAATAACAAGAATTCATCTTTAAGAAAATGAGCAGGCTGAATAATGAAAGAACAGAATGATTAATTTGTTTTTACAACAGGTTGAAGCCCAAAGAACCAAAAAAAAAAATACATTATGAAGAGAAATTAAGCCATCAAAAGTATGCTCTAAGCCTTCCTTCCATGAGATGAAGATTGATTGAACTTCATGAAAGTTGTTTTTATAAACATATTTCCTGAGAGGCTTTAACGTAAATTCAAGAAAATACATTAAATACATATTACCTTTTAAGACATTTTATTAGATGTGAAAGATATTTTAATTTGGTCAATCTCTAAAATCCAGTTCAATTTCCCGAATTCAACCTTCAAAGGACCGGTTTGCATAAAGAAGATTAGCTATGGACTAATTTAAAAGGTGAGATAGCCAAGGAATTAGAATTATTTCATAATTACTAAACTTTACTTAGGAGGAAGCGCTAGACTGACGGATTATACATACATACTGCATTGAACTCGACATGTTCTTGGCTATTAATCGATGAGCACTCATTACCTGAATACCGCTCCTCATGTGAACTTGCATGAAATCAGTGCACAAGATTAATACATTTAATAGGGAAAACTGGCCCTTCTTCCATACAGAGCGGAACAAGCAGTACTTAATAAAGTTATGTATGAAGAGGCTCAGCCGTAACGCGTACGGACCAGATGTCCTTACGTGACTGTAAGGTATGTGCACATAATGAGACCAATTAGTCATGTACCAAGGAGGCCGTGTACACAATGCAACAGCCAGGGTGCAATGTGTTCCAAACAATATGTGGATAAAAACTGCCGAGGCCTCTCAAACTGCACACATCTAGTAAGCCATCTTCAGGGCTATCATGAAGACAAGAGAGGTTGTCCTGTCCCTAAGTTCACATTTCCATGACTAACAAAGACTGACTGACACTTAGTCATGGAAATGCGAACGTAGGGACAGGACGTCCTCTCTCGTCTTCATGATAGGCAGCCCTGAAGATGACTTACAATGTAAGCCGAAACGTCGGCTTAGTAAGATCTCCACTCCAAGTTAAGAGATGACTAACAAGCTAGACAAATAAGGTTAAGGTGGTAATGAAACATCAATTATCGCGTATAACCACAGATGAGGGTATTATACTGGTTTGAGAGAATGCCAGCTCAGTGGAGAGCTACGTATCACTTTCTTGACTTCGATTGTAGGTAAACGAGCTGATATAACGCCTTTTTTTTTTTTTTTTTAAAAAAAAAGGGGGGGAGTATTCGCCGGGGAAATTTAAAACTCAAGTTAGGAAAAGTTAGTTTCCAAACAAGAGGAGTACCCCTAAATACCACGAGTGGCGGCATACAGCTGCTGGAACTGAATAATCAACACTTGTGATGGATCGGTAAAATAATGACAGGCGTTGATCATTTCGACTTGTTCCTGGGGAGAAGTTTTTACTACTCTCGCTTAATTTCAGTCCTCAGGGAATTCAGGAAATATAGGGAAGGTTTCAATTTCATAAGTACTTGGCAAGCGTATCTTTCAGGGATTGCCAAGCTTCATCTAGTAATCAAAGGTAACAATAATAGTAAAAATAATCTGATACATTTAGCTAAAGAGTGCTAGGCAGTGGCTGGCTCCTCTTCTCCAGATCAAATGCAGTGAAGTTTATAATTTGTTTAATATATATGTATATACATACATAAGGGAGTGAAGTAGAGAAGGGAGGGGTGAACGAGAGTGAGCAGAGTAAAATTTTTATAACTAAATTTTGTATTATTATTTTCGTTTATTCTTAAACTGATCATTAATTTCACAAGGGTTTGTATATGCGCTGTAGATATATTTAAACATGCATTTTCGACAGACAAAATACTATTTGGTGAAAACATCCCTTATTTAGTCTTGAAGCATAAATTTTCAACGCTTTCAATTTGTAATGGTTGTCCTCTTTTTAGACAAATTTTTATTTTTCGCAGAATAGATAACAGCCTAATATAGATAACAATAAATAAAGATCATTTTGTTTTGTTTTTTTGTTATTTTTTTTTCTGCAGTAAAAAGAATCAAAAACTGCAAAAGTTTTACTAATGAAATGAAGTTTATACTGCTATTATGAAAGAAAAAGAAAATAAATAAATAAATTATTTTTCAAAACTTAAAAGTACCTCATCAGAGGTTTTCACTTGGCAACGAAAAAAGGCGACTGTAAAGACAAGATTTAATTTTCAAATAAAAAAAAAATGAATAAAATGCTGAGAAGTGGAGGACTGCTATGTTCATATTAAGCATTAGCTTCTCTCAAGGATATCAGTTCGAGGACCATCCATAGATAAAAATATAAATTTTGAGTAAGCTCCTATTAACTTAAAATAAATATATATAGCTTAGCACCATAAAAAATACAAGGAAAATAAAAAGAAGCCCCATAAATATACAAATTTACAACATATTAATGAATTTACACCATAAAATATATTTAAAAAATTCAGAAAGATCGTACTTGAAGAAATTAATGTTTTTAACGAAAATAATAAAATAGAAGATACGGTCACCGTTGTCTCCTTAGATTAATGGAGCTGCAAAACCATTGGGGGGATAGGAGGTGAGGTCGAGTTAGAAGCTTCATAAATTTCACAAGGGTCATAAATCATAAGCCGTAATTGAAAACCATATTTCACGGCAAAGACTGCTTCGTCAGGAGCCGAGAGCTCTACAGGGGAGTCATCAGAATACACTAACCAGTTTGTATTTTGTGAGATTTAAAAAAAAAAATGTATCCCTCTAAGGTAAACTCTGAAGAAGTTTCAGAACTCGTTACTGTAATGTCACCAGCTAATCACCCCAAATATAAGAAAAACACATTTTTTACCCGTTTAGCTAGAGACGGACATTTCATAAATTCCTAAATTAAATAAGACGTTGCAGAAATACACATTTCGTAAAACCTCAATTTTTATTACTTCCCAATTGAGAGCAAATTAATATAATTTCACTCTAAAAATGAACGAAGTAATAGTTAATTCGAAACCAAATCAAAATCGAAGAGATTTACATTTGCTGCATCTTCTCATTTAGGGTCAATGTTCAGGGGGCAAAAGCTGATTACTCCTCATTTGTTCCTGGATATGAGAAAAAAAAAATAGTAACTTGTTTATTTCGAAATTTCTTAAAATTTAAAATAACATATATTTTATCAAGAAACAAATCTCTTTTGACTATCATCACTATAAACTAAATATTACACTTGCTACTTTGAATAAACATCATGTAATCAAAACTATTATAATAAAACTATTATACTCAATAAAAAAAACTGAGTTGTCATTTTGTATTAAAAAGCTACATAAATTCAATTTTAAAAAATTGAAAACTGTGGACTGTTGAGAGCATTAACAAGCATTTACAAACACTGAGGATTTTTAGGGACAAGCAGGATTTTTAGTGAGGATCATTTTTGGTATCTGGTAGGCAGGATCGGAGGAAACATTTTTTTTTTTTATATCAGTCAGGAGAACAATCTCAATAGATAAGTTATTATTTGGGTAATTCCCTAAAAACCGTAAGAGAACCAGGCTTTAAACAGGGGGGATGAAACAATGCTATTCGAATAATGGTATTCACAGGACAGGTCTAGCCTGGTATGGGCGGGGTATGCATACCATCCATACTCAATTTCCTGGTAGATATTCACATGCAAAGGCCTAGGGAAGTCATCCCGAAATGACGAAAGCAAATAGAAATAAACAAAATAGATTTTCCGTGTTTCCATAAATACGGATCTAATGCCAAATCTATAATTAAAAGATATTAAAAGGCCCAATGAAAGGGAAAACTAATGTATTTCATTCTGGTTGTGAAAGAGAGAGGTAGGGAGACGATTATGTAACAACCTTTTAACATACGTCCTATATACCTTGCTTGTCATACACATTACACTTGTACGATTGTTAAGGGAGCTGTTCCTCTTCGGCGCTACCTAGATATCAGGCCAGACCTCGCCCTCTTCGGCAATCCTCCACCCATTATACCGAATTAATTATGTCCATCTTAGTGACGCATTCCACTGGTTCTATATCTATTGGTACTGGTTCGATATCCAAGACACACGGATAATGGTGGCATCAGCCATCAAAGAACTCATGCGATAATTTCTGAAAAGAAGCTCAAATACAAAATTTATTTGTTAATTTTAAAAATGTCGGACGAAGCTAGATAGCGATAGGATACATTTACATACGTAAGCACATATAGAAAAAAAAATATATATACATATACACACACTCAAAATTATCAACGGAATCCATTTTTAGCTTTTCTTATGCAGGAAGTAGAATAATCAAAAGTTCTTTTGAACATCACAGTACCTCAATTATAAAATCGAAACGGTAACTTTATTTTAAATGGACAGTAAATAAATATGATCTTCAATATACAATGTTATAGGTAGTTTCATGAATACAATGTCTCTTGGTGAAAATAAGACCATGAAACAGTTGTTATTTTTAATATCCAGTAATTACCGCTGTGAGAGAGTTTTGAGAGAGAATATGAGTCCAAAAGAAGAAGAAAAGTACGACTAGAAGGTAAAGGGATTTTCAGGGGGCGCGTATTTTATAGGAATATATAAGGGAGTTTGGTGGGGGGGGGGGGGGGGGGGGGTGAGTGAGGGTTGATTTTGGGCGACCTGGAGGGCAGGTCGTCAAGGCAACCACATCGACCTCATCCACTTCTAGAAAAAATGAAGTCCCCCGCACAGTACCTCGGAATTTAAGGAATTTCTTCTTTGTTATTATTAAATATTTGTACCGAGTTTTATTTCTTATTTGTAAATAAAATAAAGATTTTAATATCCTATAAGACGCATAATGTATAGTCACTCTAAATATATATTGTTGCTAATGTATTTCATTCCGCCAGCGGCAAATCTATTAGGCCCTATGGGTTGTAGTTTTGGTGGATAACGAGGTGGATAACTTATAGATAGCCCCCCCTATTAAGGCCCTAAGTAGGGGAACGAGAGCTTAAGAAGATAAAATCCATCTTGAAAAGTTCTTTCAATATATTATATAATCCCATTCGAATTAAATAACATTAAAGACAAAATATTTAAGTGAACTATTAGCAAATTAAAGCTGAGCTAAATAAAGATAAACGAATAAGTTGAACCTAAATACTGGAAAATATGACAATTAAGGGAAAAAATATTATCTCCGAAGCTGACCAGTAAAGCCAGGAGGAGGAATTCAACATAAATAAGAATGCAAATAAGTAAATATAAATAATACAAGTTCAAATGGAGAGTTTTTGACCGTAGAGACTATTAGAACATTTTTTGGGGTTCGGTCAAGGTAGATACAAAAATAAATAAACATTTTTTAATTATCCAATGTAAGATGGCTTACAATATGGCAGATATAAAAAAAATACAATTTTTTTAACAACCCAATTCATTCTTTACTAACAAATAATATAGGTTCAATCAGAATGTTCTAGTTGCAGTCATATACAGGATAAGTAGTACAAAATATATTATTAATTATTGAATTTGTTCAGTGCTTGAACTCTCTGTTATCTGATTACAGCTAAAATGAGCACGGCTATCCGTTTGAAAAAAAAAGAAGCCCGAATAACTAATTAGGCATCTGCATTTTAAAAGAGAAGGGCCAGCTCCACCCTCTTAGTTAAACTAAACCTCCCCTTCCTCTTCCCTCGCCTAAATCCGATCTCAGCCTGTAACAAACAGAGCAGAATGGTTTGCAGAAAGAAACAACTCTTATATCAAATTAGTCGCCCTTCGTCTAAAAGAATAAGAAAATAAGTCTCTTTTCACTATTCTCTAATTAAGGGATTGGGGTCTTGTTTAGATTAGGCCCGCCAGTTATTTTATATTGACATTTTATACAGAAATAAAATCACATGTTTAAATATTATTTAATTTAGTATTGTTTGTGTAATTGCGGTTATAAAAGTATTACAAAATGAATGTTTTTGATGTTTACGATTTATGCACAGAAGAACAACGAGCCAGGATTTTTTTTGAAGAAAGAGGAAATCTACCTAAGAAAACTTAGAAAAAATTCGATAGACTTTTCAAAAATGTTTATAAATATTTTTCCAACATTTTTCCCCGGAGGGGGGGTGTAGGGGAAATTTTTTTCTGATTCTTTGAATTTTTCTAAGAATATAAATACCTTTGAAAGCTTTTTCTAACCAGTAGAACCGGAGATTTTTAAACATAAAATAACTGGCGGGCCTAATCTAAACAAGACCCCTCGTTTCAAGTCTCTGAACACAATGTANAAAAAAAAAAAAAAAAAAAAAAAAAAAAAAAAAAAAAAAAAAAAAAAAAAAAAAAAAAGATAGAAATATTTTAAAAGAAATAACGATTTTTCAAAGCCAAAATATATGAGAGTTTTTAAGAGTTATTAGTTATCTTATTATTCGTTAGCGATTAATTTTGTTATTATGGGTAAATCATGTTATTATGGGAGAATAATTTTGTAATCTAAGCCAGGGGTAGAGGGCAGAACCAATTCCAGAGGTATTTATAAGTGGATGTTAATATGTGCCTCGCTGGAACCGCTCCTAATTGAACAGTAATTAAACGAGAGAAGGTATTTGATGACCACAGTACCGTATTCCTCCCTGAACCCTTCTCCACAACAAGGTATACTGGAATACTGGCATTGAGTAAAGCCCAAGTACTCGTGGATAAAGTAAAAAAGCGTTGGGAGACAAAAAAAACTTAACAAATCACATAAGAAATCCGTATAACACGTGTCAGACTAATATTTGAGGCAATTTTCACAATTCTCAAGATATTGTACAGAACGGATAAACTGAATATAAAACTCCTTAACATATACAAATATGACTAAATATAAATAAAAAAAGTAATAATCTTTGATAATTTTTTAACGAATTCAGAACGTGGTTTATAGATCTTTCCCCAAATTGAATCTCTCAGTCAGTAAATTACTCGACGAAATTCCACTGTATTTCTAAAAAGGGGCGAAAGGTGAAATAAACGAAACCTGGATGTGGGAACTGGGCCTGCTGGGAAAGGCTTCCAAAATATAAATAAATAAAAGATATTTCGATAACGGAAGGAATGAGTCACCTACACTTACCAGGACGGTCTTGCCAAAATTATTACTCACCTGAAAGATAACAACAAACAAAATAAGCTCAATGATACTCAACTTTCCACATAAATAAATATTGTAAAACCTCTAAGACTTTATATATCCTAATATATATAAGAACATAATTTTTCAGACAAAGTAAAACAACAAATACTGTATAATTCCAAAAAATAGTAGTCGAATTCAAGTTTTTTAAAAAAAATAATTTAAATAACGTTGCACCAGTTAAAGGGTTAAAACTACTCTCCCAGCAAAAAGTAATTAGTAAAGGTGGTGAATCAATTAAGTTCAGTAGTGCAGACCCTAAGTCTTATTCAATTCTAGCATAATATTTTTTTTTTTTTTTTTTTTTTTTTTTTTTTTTTTTGTTAGCCTCCCTTGCAACCACTAAGGGTCATTGGAGGGAGGGGCTATCTACAGGTTGCCACCCTATTTTAAACACCCATGGCTCAGGACAACCTTCTATTTATAAATAAAAGATTGACCTGGGCGGGATTTGAACCCGCGGCGTCAGAATTGCGAGACCCGTACGGATCCCCTGAGCTATCCCGGCGCCCCTAGCACAATATTTGAGTTCAACATATTTCATTCAATTGCAAAAATTAACTGTCAAGTAGAAGGAAAACTTAGAGAACAACTTCATCTATAAGTCTGTAATAATTAGAAAGATTTTACACACAACAACAAACATTCCCGAAATGTTAGTTTCTTCTCATATGGTGTAAGACTAAGAATATATAGACTTTATAATGCAGTAATCATTCTAGTTTACTTCTTTTAATAAGTATTGATAAAGGGATAAGGGGTGAGTCTGAAATGTTTAACCAACCCCGACAACTGGCCGGAATACTATTAAACTATGTTCGCTGTTATGTTTTACAGTGCAAAATTCATGATAGTATCATTGCTAAATATATTTCACTAGAAATAGGTCACAAAAAAAAAAGGTGAAAAACTAAAAACAAATTTAATTATTTTAAAAAGAAGCAAGGGTCATCGTGCTGATGAATGGGCCCTTCTTTGGCTGGGATTTTGATAGCCCTTCGCATTCGGTGAGCAAAGAATACATAATTGTAATCTCTTCAAATGCAGAGTTTATTTTTTAACTTACCTACCTCTCATGTCATGAAAATGGAATCTTAGTGACACGACGTCCCCTCTCGCCTTCATGATAGCCCTGAAGGTGGCTTACAATGTAAGACGAAACGTTGGCAGATAATTTTAGAAATACATATTTTTTTTTAATTTGTACTATTTTTTTGGACTACTTTGAGCGAACCCCAACAAAAAACTTCTAATATTATTGTAATCTGCGCTAGCCGTCCTCTACCCCGGGTTACATCTCTTTGGTGTTACTGTTAAAGAACAAAGATATGCGGAAAGCTTGAAAAGAAGCTTCAGAAGTAAGTTCGTCGAGCTTTATGAGGAGAGGTCTTAGTATCTGAATAATTAAAGCTAATTTGTAAACAAAGTTTTTTCATCAACGTTTCGGTCTAAATTCCAGTCCTTCTTCAGGGCTAATGTGGTTTTAGGGGGAGAGAGAAGACTCCAGCTCTACGGTAACTATATCATGACTCTAGTCTGGGGTGTTTCACTGGCGTGAAATCCAGCCCGAAACGTTCGCAACAATAAGCATTAATTAGATTTTTTAATTATATTTATTACTAAAGCATTGAGCTATACAAATGGCCACGGTGGAAGCCCCTGGTGAAAGCCATTAAAACTAAACAAACGAAGAAAAAATGAACTATTATTACAAATCACGCATAAATCAATAAAAACCTAGAAATGTATTTGTTTTTATTACTAAACAATAATGCCTAATAAAATTTAAGTGCGAAAAAACCAGAAACTGAATGATTTATTTCAATTTCTGAGGAAATTTCTCGATTACCTAAAAACGATAAATTTCCACCAAGAACCTGTCGTAAACATACAAAATAAAAAAAAATTACATTCCGGTTGAGCTAGTACAATATTTGCTGGGCGCTATAAATTACACTTAATAGGTGAAATAACGTCAGGTCGGAAATGTGAGGGATAGCAATTTTCATGAAATACCCGCATAAGCAGTATTATACTACGAACCGGGGAAAATGAGAACAAATAAATCAGGGCGGGGGGGCCATTTTTCATCCCTCTCTCGGTGGTGAATGCGCTTTCGTAATCCCGACGGGCATTCACCTTCACTCAGGAAGATATTTACAATCCCTCTGGGGCGAGGCCGGTAGCGAAGGGAGTTAGTTCTAGGTGCGAAATAAAAGCCCCAACTCGACTGACAACAACATGACACGGGAGAAGCGAGGCATAGAGGCAATGGGCAACGGAGAAATGTATTGTACTATTATCTGGTGAACACAAATCATTCTAACGTAGAGCTGTAAAGGTAAAACTACTGTTTTATTTTATATTTTATTCTGAAGTGTAGACGAAAAATATTAACCTCAGGTCAACACATTGCTTCTAATCAACGCCGGAGTCTATCGGTAGTTGAGGGCCTATAGAAAGAAGGTACTACATAAAGGAGTTGAGAAGGAAACTAAGCAAAGATGATACCTTACAAGATTTTCAAGAAATAGTAAGTTAACGTGTCATTTTCTCGTATTTTTATTTTATAACAATTAAAGTAAAGGGAAAAAAATGTCTTGTATAAAAAAAAATGTACAAGAATTAATTTTTTTTTTAATACAACACTTGGCTTTCAAATCAAACCATCTTCAGATGTGAAGATCCTGGTAGAGAGTGTCCGGTAAGCCAGGCCAATAAAGTAAATGTTGGGTTTAAACATTAATTTTAGTATTTTTTTTTTTATTTAATTAATTTTTTTTCTTGTACATTTACACGCCACCCAGTCAATTTAGTCTTTATCTACGTATTACTGTTGTGATGAACTTCAATGCCTGCTAAACTCAAATCCATTTTTCATAAAAATCCCTCCCTTTCAATAATCAAGTAAAATTTGGAACCGCATAAAATCCTTCAGAAATACACTGAAATAAAAACTTTGCTGTTATATTTTGTACTTTACACACATGTAATTAGAAATATTTATGCCAATCGCAAATTGTGATGGCATTGATAAGGCACTTGATAAAAGACATAACATTGCAATTCAACAAAATATGATATTTTATACAAATATGTTTTCAAAAGTCGATAGGAATACAAAAACCTTTTCACACAGATTTTTTATAATTTTTTTTAAAAAGGTTTTTGAGGTCTATGTAACAAACCCCCCCCCCCCCAAAAAAAAATATATATAGAACATGTAACACTCGCGGCTGCAATATGTAGTAATCAAAAACAGGTGGGATATAGAGTAAAGTGAACACACAAAAAGAAAAAATCAAAGATAGTAAAATTGTCGGGGATCTCTCGCCCTTCGTGAGTGAGAACTCCTCATATATATGATCATGTCTTGTAAATGAACGCAGCAGACATATTGCAGAAAATTCATTCTATTTAAAAGTAAGTAATATCAGTTACTAATACTGAAACAAGAATGAAGATTAAAGAGATTCTATCAGCGGTTTACCCAGATGCCGAACAAGGGGAAAAGCCCCCATATTGAATACTATCAGAAGCGGTCAGGAGGCAGAGACTGATTAATTCTCATCAAACGGGAGCCAATAGCTCCTGGCAATGATTAGTCATTAACTAATGTCTCGGCTGAGCTTCGGGGAACAATGACGGCCAAACAGTGAGCTGGAACAGACCAGCTTTAAGGGCGCACCTCGACTAATTGCCATTCCAGGATTTAGGGCGATTTACTCTACTCCAGAGAGAGGGAGAAATCACTGAAACCACAGGCTAACTCATGACTCAACAATCCTTTCTCCATAATCCACACTTTATAAGCCAAACGCTGCAAGTTCTTATCAGCAATGCTTTATCATATTGTTACGGGCCACGGGTCGATAATTAAGAACAAAAGATAAATTAATGTTAATTAATTATAACAAATAAATATACCTACTAATTACTGTCCTTACTAACTAACATATAAAGAAACAGAAGATATAAATTACTTACAGCTAATTAATAGACATGTACAAATCAATCGAATGTGCACATTTACAAAGAGGCCTCAAAATAACTTGCTAAATGATATGATAACTTCAGGGAAAAGTCGAGACAGGCCTAGAAGATTCTATAAGGAACTCTAAGTAACCCTTCTCCGACGAAATGAAGCAGGTGTCTTCCTTCAATTGGCCAATTACCATACAAGTCATAAACAATATCACAATATTCATGTATTAGTCTATGTATACGTCATTAAGCTTTTTCAGATAGTACAAATATACAGTCAAAACTCCTTCACAAGAAGAGCTAAAGTTTTCGTACATACACCATTTAAAAATTCTCCATTTAACCACTTAACCTTCGTGGAGGGAGGGGCAAGCTAAAAATAAACTCATAGGGCTAGTTAAGCTTTCATTTCTCGATAAAAGATTGCTGAGACCAAGGGTCACTGGAGTTCCAAACGGATCCACCGACTAGGCCAGCGATAGAACGGACGACTATGTTTGATGGTTAATATTGCTGAGACTGAATAAATCCACTCTATTAATAAGTCCATCCCCAACCAAAATAACTCAATCAACGATTATTTCGGACTTTACTCAAAATAAATAAAAAACAAAATGAACAAGCTTACAATTCACAAACACGAATTAGTTTTAAAAATATAAAAAAAAAATTATTTTAAATCTCATGTTTGGGGACGCCGGCTTGGCCGATAAGGACCGTCCGGGGCACCTAATTCAGACACGCTGTGTCTTCGAGTCCTCACCTTGGCAAACCTCTTTCGGAAAATATGGGAGTCTAGAATATGGAGAATATTTAAATATAGTTCCATCCTAAATGACCCTATGCGGTTAAAAGGGAGGAAAAAAATAATCTACTCAACCGTCATATTGCACGCAGGAAATTTTTGAAAATTGCATACCTATATATTGTGTAATTCTTCTCCATAAAATAAAAATAAATCATTTGTTTAACTTTATTAATTAAAGAACTCATACAAGGTTTTCTGGAAAAAATCTCATTAATTTTCTTTATATTAAGAATTTGATCTACTAATAGCCAATATTAAGCTAGAGGCTAAGTAGACATCACACACATCCACAATTTTAAGCACATTAAAGCATGTTTGTTTATCATATGTAAGAATGATACATTTTTGAAGAATTGATTTTTTTCCTTTCTAAAATTCATGTATCTTTATAATAATACAAATGCCAGATAATAATAATACAACAAGCGGTTGAATTTCTACAATGAAGTTAAAACTCGTCTGTTTGTGAAACATTCATTAATTAGTTCTTTTAGTAATTGATCATCTATCGAAAATAAGAATATAGAACTTGTATAATTATTTTATTAATTAATAAAATGGAGTCCCCTACCAAATCCACAGCATACATTCAGTTATTTATTATCAGCTATCTACTTCCTTGCTTAAAGACGACATCATGTAATGTTTTATCTATAATAAAGTTAATTTTATAAATATTATTTATTTTGTGGTCTTTAATCCCACGTAAATTTAGATAATTTTTAGTGCAAGGGAACAGAATAAAAAATCTAACTGTCCCAGCCAGGACTCGAACCTGGATCCCCTGCTATCCGGGCCGGTGCATTTGCCACTTATGCTACCGAGACAAGTCTGATAAGTTATTAAATTCCCCGCACTAGTGTCGGGGTTGGACTCTCGACACTAGTGCGGGGAATTTAATAACTTATCAGACTTGTCCTGGTAGCATAAGTGGTAAATGCACCGGCCCGGATAGCAGGGGATCCAGGTTCGAGTCCTGGCTGGGACAGTTAGATTTTTTATTCTGTTCCCTTGCACTAAAAATTATAATAAAGTTAAGTTGTTTTTTCTTAAAGCGCAGAATGGATAAAGTGAATTGTCCAACTCCAATTTTTTTAAGGCTTCGAAGCAGAAAGGGAATTCAGAAAGGGGAATAGAATTTCAGTCCTCTGGGCTCGAAATATATCAGGCGAAATAGGATTCATGAGACACAAGCGGGAGGCAGAATAGATTCAGTAATATCCGCCAGAAAGGCATTTAGCACGTTAAATTGCTCGGAAGGGGGGCATGGGAGCGATATCAGAACGAGATACAGTCGAAAATGATTGCAATCCTATACATGGGGGGGCAATATACATGAAAAATGTATTTCCTCCCCTTTTAAAGAAACTTAGCCCCGCCCCAAGTACACAGCGGCAAACGACCTCGGAAGGACTTAGGCAAAATAAACTATGATACACGTTTGATTTTTAAGTCAAATGTCAAATATAACAAACATTTATAACTAATTTATTAATGGAAATATCTATAAGGTAAATAATCTAAAGGGTTATTATTATTTCTACCACCAATGAATATAGAACTCTCATACCTTATATTCTCCGTCTTCATTGGTTTCTGTACATCTCCCGTTGGCGAGCGTATTCGGCCAGAAGATGGACAGTGTCCGAAAGCGCTCGCCAACGGGAGATGTACAGAAACCAATGAAGACGGAGAATATAAGGTATGAGAGGAAATATCTATCTTCATTATTGACGAATAATTCATATGTCAAGGGGTGATAACAATATTTTCTGAATAAGTTCAGCGCCAAAAAAAAAATTTAAAAAAAAAAACCCACACATAAAACAATTGTTTTCAACCACTTAGGGTCATGGAGGGAGGGATTATCTACGGGTTTCCATCCCTGATAAATCTATTCAATTTTTTATTTTATTTATGGATAAAAGCATTGCAGAAACGCCTAAGCCCTAAGCTACCCAGGCGCCCCTAAAAATATATTTCTAACTATACATTCCTTCTATATGAAAAATGTATATTTTTAAAGCAATGTTTTTAATCAAGCTGGGATATACTAATACAATAAGCGAAATAAACGGTAACTTTGAATGTTTAAATAGCTCACTTGTTACATAACAATTATTAAGCCAGTTTATTTTAAGATTATTATTTGATTAACCAAGATTGTGATTAAAATCTCCACGAGGTAGTTAGAAAGTAGACAGTGGACTAAGTAGGTATTATAAAACTAAAGATGTGGAAATTATAAAGTAAAGTGATGGGAAAAAGTGACCTATGGGCTAAGAGTTAAAATTTCTTTTTTTTTTTTTTTTACAAAAATAAAAATAATAGCAAAATGATTCCTAAATTACGAAATTATGATAACTAATTTTAATTAAATAAATAAATTTCTTATTTTAAAAAACAACAAAAAAAACTCCACCTTACATAAAATTGTAATCTGACTTGCGATTTATAATAGTGAGTTGTATGGGACTTTACGCTTCATCAAAAAGTGTTAGTAAACAGTAATACTTGAATTGCAGACAAATCGATAAGATCACGCACAATATGTTCACAATACAAACTGCACATTAAATGAATAAAAATAATAATTTGAGAAATCTGACGAAAAGCCCTATTGTCTGGACTTAAATATATTCAAATATATATTCTTTAAAAAAATTAATATTTAACCCTATATTTATATAGCCCATTTTATGAACACGATAAAGCACTTCCGATTTTGTCTGCTAAATACCCGTAAAAACAAATAAATTAAATTTGTGCAAAAATCTTTTGTCGTTGCGTTTTACAAGCGATGAGAGGGCATTATTCTCTGTGATCTGGGGCATAAGAAGCTCGTTGCGTTCATAACCTGAAGCCAGTCAACACAACTATATATGGTAAGAGAAACGTAAGACAGATATATCTAAACAGCAGAACTAAGAGCATAAGAAAAAGTGCACACTCTCGAATCGGTTACCGGTAAGCTGGAATACATATGACCAGAAGGCTGTCGACAAAGAGGAGTCTCCCCCCCCCCCCCTTTTTAACATAATGTATTACAAACATAAGAAGTATGGGATAGAATAACTATCAAGGATAAGCCAGGGTATCCACAGATCAACCCTTGAATACCAATACAAGCTACCCTCTCATCAATATTTTTGTACTATACTATCAATACAGTATCTATTTGTACTACTGTATCACATATCCTACACAAAAGAAAAAAATTCTAAACAACTGAATATTCATGGAGTACTGTTTTCTCTGGAATACGTCTGGGAATATAGCATATCTGTAAAAGAATGCTTCCCTGACACCAACCATTTTCGATTTTCATCGGCTTTGATTAAAGACTCTCCATACATCCTTCATTTTAATATGAAGTTCCATTCACAATAATTTTTGAAAGAGAAGCGATTGTAAGTATAATTTCATTTTTATAATGATCTCTCATTTATGCCTTACATCATTTGATTTATTTTTCTTTTAATTCGTTCCCTTACAGCTCACGCTCTGCCACAAAAGGATTAATTAACGAACATCTTTAGGCCATTAGTTTATTTATTGAAAATTCAGCAAGTAAGAACACGTGAAAGCGCAAATAGTGAAATATTTTCAAGAATTCTGTCATGAGAAGAACATCTGTAGCCACATACCCGTATGGATTCAGTATATTAGGGGAAGATACATATGGAAGTAGAACGTAATACAGCTGGACTATAAGGGTACCTCGAGTAAATAGTAGCCGTTTCGGAAGAAACGGACACACTGAGACGAAGTACCAAGACATCAGATCTCTGAGAAGAAGAGACGCTGGAACTGAGAGAGGAAGATCTCCTATACCAGAGAGAGTGCCAGGAAGAGTTGAGTAACGAATGTCTCATTACTGGAAGGGCGTGGGAGCGGCCTTGAAACACTTAACACTCGAACAAAGCTGACTTTATCACCGATGGAAGCCACCGACGAAATTTTCACATTGATAATGCTATTAAGTTATAATCTTCATTGCACAATGATGCTTATCACATCTTCTAAAAAGAGCTTATAACATCAGCCTTAGGAGGGGTCACCAATGAATTTCATGGCTACAGAGCTCTATAGGCTTTTCAAAAAACCTACTCTTTTACCTATATGCATACAAAACATACGTATTACAAATATTAACTACTCTCAATTTGCATTCTGATTAATTAACTAGTAAGAATCTCTGAGTATCATTATTTATTTACATGGTTGGAGGTTTGAGGAGTATTATGCTGAAGAAATAAGTCAGGGTTTCGGCCAAGATCCAAAAAATAAAATACTCCTAAATTATTGGGTAGTTATTTTTTTATTGCCGACGTTGAGATTTAACATGTAAGTCATCATCAGCGATAAAGTTGTGTGGAGAGATCTTCGAAGGAAGTTTAAGCTTGCATCCCAGAGTACGTACAAGACGACACTAAAAAGCAGGTTACTTCTGTACTCTGAGATGTGATAGCATGACACAACTTTTGGTAAATTCTAAATAAAACTATTATAAAAGTTTAAAANAAAAAAAAAAAAAAAAAAAAAAAAAAAAAAAAAAAAGCTCTTGAATTGTTGGGATAAATTTAAGTATTAGAACCGAAGTTTAGAGGTGTAAATGCCTAAAATTAATGTAAAAACTAATTTTCAATTTGAAAAAAAATTCATTCCATACGAGTATATACTCTTATATCTAACCAAGCGTCCCCCCAGTGAGTTGCAGACCCCGAGGTAGACTAAGCGAGCCGGAGTGTAGAACGTATTAAGTAAAGTCATTGGCACAATCGCGAACCTTCTCAAAGCCCTCGGAGAGTAAGTCTGCCGTAATAAGGACATCTGAGAGGGCTGACGACGGCCCGGATTACGGCTAATATAATTGTGGGTAATAGGAGGATGCGGGTTAACCATGTGTACAACACATGTGGTGACAAGATGGCCGCACGGGGTCGGGCTGCACCAGGCTGTTGGAATCCGCATCACACCGCCAGACTGCACCCTACCATAATCTACTACCTCAGCCGGGACTCGAACCCCAAATTTCTTTTATTCTATTCCCTTGCATTTCTTGTTTAAAATTAATGTGGGATTAAATACCACAACTAAAACTATTATTTATATAAATAAGCGTTTTTCTATTCAAATAAAAGCATTTAATTTAAACCGAAAATAAATTATTTCAAAGGATTGCGTAAAACCAAATTTACTATCAGTATTTTAAAAATCAATGGTCTCGCTAATATTTAAAATTCCTTTTTTAAATCTTTCTTAATATTCGTTTTTTTTTTAAATTTGCAGCACATAAAATTATTAAATTACAGTTTTCACATTATTTTATAGTATACATTTTAGCCCTAACGCTAATAATTACGAGGATGTTAAGATTTTAAATTTTGGTCTAACCCTCCGCCTATCCTTGACTAAATTTGTCAGCTATTATGGACCACAATTTAAGCTTCTCCAAGGTGGAAGCTGTCGGTGTAGATGCGTTGAACTTATTCAAAAGTTGATTCAGATTACCAATGTGAATAGCATGATTTCCCTGCGAAATAATATAAGAATGCTATACAGATCATTATGATAAAAACGCTAAAGTAAGTATTACATCCAGTTTTTCAGATAATAAAATACTCAAACAAATATACTTAGATGATTTTAGTTGGGGTTCGGTCAAGGTAGATCCAAAAAACACAAAGTTAAAAAAATGTATTTTTTAATAAAGGATTATCTGCCAACGTTTCGGCTTACATTGCAAGCCATCTTCAGTCATGGAAATGTAAACTTAGGGACATGACGTCCTCTCTCATCTTCATGATAGCCCTGAAGATGGCTTGCAATGTAAGCCGAAACGTTGGCAGATAATCCTTTATTAAAAAATACATTTTTTTTTAAATTTGTGTTTTTTGGATCTACCTTGACCAAACCCCAACTAAAATCATCTAAGAATAATATCTACGCTCAACAAACTCTCCTTTTGATCAAACAAATATATATTTTACAAGAATTTTTTTTAATTGGACTATCTATTTCTGATACGCTCAGCTACACATAAACGTTACAGTTAAACCAATTACACAAATTCAAATTATTCTTCTCTACTAATAATTACAACGGTGAAAAACTCTCATTTAAAATGTTTTTTTTTTTTTTTTTGTATTTCTACGCGCTCTAAAAACTGACAATTATCAAGGTGTTGCTTGCTAAAGCTAGCGTGTGCTCTCATTGAGATCATTGATAGTTCATGCGTAACTTTATTTAATTAACTATTGAGTAGGAGATAATCGGATAAGATTAATTAGCAATAAATGAAGAGAGATATTTGTCAAACGATCAGTTATGATTGGCCCCCGGTGCACATGACTCTCAACCTTCATTAATCCTGAAGAAGGCCTGAAATTCAGGTTGAAACATGGACAAAATAAAAAACCTATACAAATAAGTTTCTATAAGAACCCATTGCTTAATTATTAAAAACGTCCTCATGTTATTGTATAGTGCAGTATGAAATAAATAGCACAAAAATAAACATTTGATTTTTTAAATAAAATTTGTGTGGCCTTAAAATATTTTGCAGCATTATAAAACAAAACCACAGAAACTCGTCAGGGTGCACATCTCAAGTAGGCGAAAATTTAAGATAAATAGTGTTAAAGGAAGTGATTTTTTTTTTCCTTTTAATAAAATAATATACATCAAAGGTCTGTAACCACTTAAAATGTCTGAAGAAAAATGTAGAAATTATTTTCAAAAATCTACCATGAAAACCACCTCTATAGCAGCTAGCTATTCAATAACAATTCGCTAAGTGAAAGAGCTTTGTAATTAATGATCGTACACAAAAGTAAGAATAATGCATAGGGGTAATAGTGCCTCTTGACATTTTTATAAGTTTAGGTGAATGGAATGGATCACAAAAAAAAAAAAGGAGTATGTTTTCGTAGGGGCTAGAGCACGCGACGAAACTGTCAAAGGTCACCAGCGTTACCGTACAAAAACAGAAGTACGTGACTCGCAGGAGCCTGATAACAATGTTATGCACGAACGAGAAGTACCTAACTTAATATCATGCGGCTTATTCAAAGTAGGTTTGTAATATTTACATGAATTTGTATCATTTAATAATAAATAATTCATTACAGATTCACGAAATGTATAAGCTTAATTCGGTTTTGTCCTCACTTTGGCACCCGACTTTAATAGCTACAAGAACCTGACTGTTGAACAGCCCTAAAACTACCCTTATCGTCATACAATCCCTTTCATTCGTTAAGGGGTAGAATAAGTAAAGGAAAACTGAACTGGAAGGGGCAAGGAAATTTGTGTATAGCCTGGCAATCGTTGAAATGAAAGGACAGTGTAAGTTTATACTCAGATGATTTGCTAAGATGTGGGTAAAAAAAGCAACAAGGTAATTGAGAACATATACACTGAACTCAAGTTCAACTATTTAAAAAAAAACGTGGCTCTACTTTTTTTTTCTTTTTTTTCCACCGAAGAAAACGCCTTTATCTCTGGTATAAAAAGTGCAGTTTTTTAACTTTCGTACACCCACAAATCTATATTTTATTTGCAGCTTCCTGAAAAAGCCTGCATAGTTATTTCTTTATTAGTATATCATTATGAACAAAAAGCATCTTATTTTTTTTTTCGCACACACTCACATTCACTGATTATTAGAGTATGCAATGCAGTTGTGCAACAACTGTGTCAATTGATATAATCAGAAAGGTATATGGAACAAATTAAACGCCCCTCAATTTTCTGAAAAGGATCTCTTTATTTCAAAGGGTAACAAGCACAAGGAAACTTCAAAAGAAAATAAAAAAACCTACAAATTAATTCGCAATAGGATTTTTCTTATATATTTAATAATGTAACGTAATATGTATGAATGAAATACGCTAAATATGAACATTCTTGATATAATTATTTAATAAAAGATTGCAGAAGATTAAATAAAACCCAATAAATATAAGAAATGCCATATGCATATAAAGACGGCCATTTTAAATGCACTGTATATAACCGAATCAAGTCTATTGATGGGAGTTAAGTATTCAAAAAAAATTAATGGAGACGGCACTCAAGCAGTTAATGAATTTAAAATGTTAATGTATTTCCTACCCCAAAAAGGTATACGAATTTTGATTTTAAATGAAACCTGCCCACACTTTTTTTTTNTATATATATATATATATATATATATATATATATATATATATATATATATATATATATATATATATATATATATATATATATATATATATATATATATATATATATATATATATATATATATATATATATATATATATATATATATATATATATATATATATATATATATATATATATATATATATATATATATATATATATATATATATATATATATATATATATGATATATTTGTCTGTATTTACTCTAAGACACGGAATTTTAAATTTAATGAAATCAAATTCTGCATTTAATCTTATTTTTTGAAATTGTTAGATTATTTCGTTACCGGCTGAAAGTGGTCCAGGACGAGGGCTTAGATGAAAAAAAAAATTGAAAAACTTTAATTCTAAGAGGTAAAAGAAATTTTATTTTCGGCTGATATCAAATGAAGAAGAGTGTGTGGATATAGTGGATAAATTTATAATCGTTATATTTATATTGAGTAATAACTTGTAGAATACAACAGGTGTAAAAATGTAATTTTCTAACATTTATGTTCTATAACATTTTTAAGAGGGATACATTTTATAGAAGGTATTTATGAAGGCCAAGCACTTCCCCCACTCTTCTTTCCCAGTCAGGCTTTGCGACCTTCTTTTACTATCCGACTTATAAGAAAAAAATTATCCTTTTACTCTTATCTATGTCATTTTTTATAGATAGGCTTAGTTTAGTTAACACTTTCGTGATATTTTTTCTTATTTTTATACTATCACCGACATTACTAAATACTAAAAGATAAAATCACTTGGAATTTTCTTGAGAATATATCTACTTTATTTTTTCCACCATATATTAATGTTTTATAAAGAAATAATACCCACGACTCAAGCGGTTTATTATCTGTTTCATGATACATAATAATAGGCTTCCAAAACCATTATCAACAGCAAGTCAGAAGGTAGGTCTTCTGTAGAGAGAGCCTTTAATAAAAAGGCTCATGATAAATAAAATGCCAAATTAACAACTAATTTTGTGCGGTGATTTTTTTACAAAACGTCTAAGAGCCTTCTAAATCAGTTAACAAAGGACCGAAGAAAAATCCCAAGACGTTTGGGCTGAACTACAAGCCCGGAAGTTCCACAGTTCGTCAAGTTAGGAAGACCAGGTTTTCAGATGCAACTTGGAATGATAATATATGTCTCTGACGTTCTACTGAGGTAGGCAATCTAAGTTGCTGATTACTGCCTTTGACTGATGTTAAACTAATCTAAAGATTAATAACGTCTTCATAGTGATGATATTAGTACTAAAAATATAGGCAAATGAAGTAAAAGTTCCTTGAAGTTCCTGGAAGAGAACGGAACTGACTTGGAGTAAAGAAAACTTGTTGAATACATTAATGATTTCAAGTCACAATAACAGCGAAGTCCTAACATACTTAGCAATTGTGTTCTCATGACAGATACATTCAGAAACTTTTTTCAAAATATTTAGTCCGGTCCTACCAGCTAGGCACCATAAATCATAGTCACATAAATTTATGTACATATATTTGTGTGTGGATACATAAATAGACCATAGATTTAGCTTATATCATGTTTTGATTCCAAGGTAAATGGTTTAAGGAAAATCTGCTAATAAAAAAAAAAATTTTTTTAATTGAAGCTTTGCCACTGCTATCATCAGGCGACCCAATATTATTTAATATAGCCAACAGTCGGAGATCTTCACCAATAAAAATAGAATAAGGAAAAGTGAATGATTATATTCTATTTAAATTAAGAGGACGATTAACTCTGTAAATGGTATATCTGCTAAAGTAGAGATACAGAAGATGTCGCGCAAGGCTCCACACTGGGTCATCTAATACTCTTAAATTTTACTAATGACCTTATTTTCTATTTTAGTTTTTTATGCTGCAAACAATTTCTGAGGAGCTAAAACGTTCATATTTTCAATAAAAAACAAAAATGGTTTCTGTTATTATGTATACTAATCTAATAAATTGATAAAGTAACAGAATACATTTAAGCAAAATAGAAATTAAAATAAATAGAAATATAATGTAGAGCATTTACTCAACATATAATACTTAAAGACCCACAAAAAATAAGTGAAATTTAAAATAATGATTAAGAACTGATAAGATTTAACACAGAATAAGGCACGTAGTTTACAAGCATCTGAAGAGTTAATTTTTAAAAAAATAAATAGTATGTTTTATTTTAATTCCTGATTCAATAAAACTAACTCACAGTAATTATTTTTAGTGTAATTTTTTTTTAAAAAACTAATGAGTTGTATTGAATCACTTGCTTCACACAATTTTATTGTTTTTTTTGTATACTTAGTATATGGTATAATTAGAAAATATAAAAAAAAAAAAGATAATAGAATTGAAATGATATGTTATTTNTATATTATTTATTTAATAATAGAAACAAAACAACCATGATTAAAATTAACCATTAGGCTACTTTTGCTAAATTCGCAACACTTAAGCATCTTTACTGCCTTGAGGCAGAGAAATCTATTCTTCATTGAAGTGAAAATTTAGGATACAAGAATAAGCAGATATATAGGTCTGTGTCTGTGTGTATATACATATATAAAAGGTTAGTTGTAATTTCAACATACTCACGGATAAAATAAAATAAAAAATGAAATGAACTCACCTGAAATAAGAGAGAAGAAACATTAGACTGATATAAATTATAAAAGCATTTACAAAATAAAATTATTCAAAAAAAATTATACTAAATTAAAAGAAAAAATTATTGCGATTTAACTAATACATAACAGTCTATATAAATATAAGCCCTACATGCATGCACAAAAGCACAATAAAATATTAAATGCAAAAGAAGCCAAGGAAATTATTGACCTTTATAATTAAAACTTACTCATCCCTTATTCCAACATTTCGATTTTCCCGAGCTGTCAAGTATCGTTAATATCATAATTATTATTAGTGTTAAGGAATAAATTGCGATACGTAAAAAGCTAAAATGTAATTTTTCGTCGTTCATTATGCTGTCAATCTATTTTTCGGATAAATCATAACACATTTAGGAAGCCATAGCGGGCTTATCTATTAATCTCATTGCCAATAACCCTTCTAAGATTAGTTTAGTCTTTTACTCCTCTTTAAAAAAAATAATTAATGAAACACAAAAAACCCGTTTAGATAACGCATCTCCTAGGATTAAAAACCCCCAAAAAATTGCAAGGGATCATTATTTATGGTCTACGACGTACAAATAAACTATAATAAGCGTGGCAGAAAATAAAACAATGGCGTTAATAACCAAATGGTCGACACCCCCTATTAATAAAAACAGTTGATTGTGTGATTCTTTAGAAGAATCCCTACTTACGCCTTAAAGAAACCACACCTTCCCTTATATACCACCATTTATTTTGGAAAGCATAAAAAAGATGGTTATAAACCATAAATCATTTCAGGTACATTGATGAGATCATTTTGAAGGTTCTGCAACATCGCATGACATCATACATTGCAAATAAGTTTGACATTTCCGAAGGCTGCCGCCCATTGCAAATATGATCGCTAGGCGAGAGAAAAAAAACTACTGGAGCAATAGGCCGCTACCATTAGAGCTCCACCGGTAACAAAAAGTCGCTGACCGTTTTCCATCGCCTCATCTAAATTGCAAATACAGACATTGGTGCAAGCCAACTTACAGACTCAGCTTTCAAAACGGACGCAAACTTTGAATTATTTCAAAAATAAATTTACTCTGATTTCAAAGAATAATCAATCAATAAAATAAAATTATCTCAATCAAAATAAATAATTAAATAGTAGTTTAGTAGATTTTTTTTGTTGGGGTTCGATCAAGGTTGGTCCAAAAAATACAATTTAAAAAATATTAATTTTTTTATTATCTGCTGACGTTTTGGCTTACATGGTAAGAGACACGATGCCCCCTCTCTCCTTCATGATATCCCTGAATATGGAGACAATACAACCGAAACGTCGGCAGACAATAAAAAAAACACGCTTTTTTAAAATTGTATTTGGGGGGGGGGGGATTAATATTAACCAAACCTCAACAAAAAACATCTACTGATAATCTCTACGGTCAAAAACTGTTCATTTGAGTAATTATTTGAGTTAGGGGAAAGTTATTAGAACGTAACAGGACCGACATTTTATTTTCATAAGGTTACCTTTAATATTTTTATGAAAAATGCTCGCCGTTAGTATCAACCCCAGTATTTATGGACCTTTAAAGCTATTTGCCCTCTAAGGCCTGCCTTCATTCGTCATTTAACCTCATCTGTGTTCAACTTAATGAGACAAGGAAATCAGTTTAGGCTACGCAAATCCTGCGCGGCGGACTATTTCCAGTGGATGTCCCTAAAAGAAACGACAGAGATCCTGACAACAGGATTGCAAGGGAATATTTACAGGAGCCCCGTGCGCAACGACACAAAAGCATCAGGAGCCGAGAATATCAGACGACCGCTCACAAGGGGATTTGTCAATTCAACCAGAGAAAATACGTCAGATGAAAATACACCATTGACTGGAACTCTTGCCTGACCCGGGCGGAGCGGAGATCAAAAGGAAGAGATTGAGCTGTAATAGGTAGGGTCGTCAAGGGGGTCGGGCTTTGTGTGAAGGTATATAAGGCTGATTCTGCAAAAGGGCCGATATTGATTCTCAGGCTGGAAGTCCTTAAGGCCCCCCCCCCCTCACCAATATCCTTAGGGCTGGCTCCCCCACCCCC
>KZ807869.1:96633-118994 GCA_000696205.2 Oncopeltus fasciatus | reverse complement strand
AAAAAAAAAAATGGTTTGATTACAAATCAGTCTTTAATTTTATTCCTTATGTCCCAATACCGATAACCAATGCCTCGCTACCCCCATGAATCTTTATTTTTTTTCTAAATTTTTAGTTATTTTTGTTTCTGCCTGACTTTGATCGGTATGTGTGTAATTTAAAAACCATCATCCGGATGGTGTAAATGACCAAAAGATCTACACGCCTTTAAAAAAAAATAAAAAACTATTTAAATCTATATTTTTTTCTCTCTTTTCATAGAAATGGAGAATGTAGGAGAAACCCCTCCGTTTCCTAAACCCCCGAACAAAAAAAAAAAATCTCTACCATAAACTGTGACTTACTCCCCCCTTGATATCACCAAATCTGTCACTGTAAAAGGTTGCGAGAATTTCACTAAAGGGAGAATTTCAGGAAGTATATATAAAGGGAATGGCGATCTTGAAGTGTCAGTAATGAGAAGAGAGTCGGCCAATGAGCGAAAGCTGCTGAGGAGACGGAATGCAAATTTATAGGCCTCGCTGGAGGCTTGCCTGATGCATAATCGATACCCCGGTGTCGACAGAACATCCCTGCTCACATTTCCATAGAGCCAACAATGGTCGTGTCCTTCCAACCCTTGCGGCTAATGGTTTGTAAACACCCCTCGTTTCTGGATTTCGGAGGGAACCTCACCTCCCTTACTGAGAGGGGAAACCTTCCGGAACTCCAAGATAACCCTGCTTTTAGTTGGATTATTACAACCTCCGAAGAAACGTTCTTATAGGAAGATTATATAAGTTTTTCAAGTTCGCACTACTCTTACATTGCATTTTTGTTATCACAAATTTATATGAAGAATTCTTAGGCAATGCGTCTAAATCTCGTTAACTGACAGGGTTTTTAAGAGTATGTCTACCTCCTAAATAGAAATATTACTAATATTAGAAATATTAGGTTTTTTAAAATAATTTATAAATAACTCTACCAGCGAGAGAAATCCAACCTAAAAATCGTATTCATCTAAACGCGTAGAATAATAATAATAGACGTATAGCACAGAAAAGAACGGTAGTTGAACATCGCATACTTAGAACGGCTAGATTCTGAAACATGTGAATCTATATTAGGGGCCGAGGTATGATCAATTTGTTCTCGATAACATAATTTATTTTAAAATGTTGTATTAGTTGTGGTATTTAATCCAATATTAAGTTTGAACAATAAATGCAAGGGAATAGAATTTAAACAAAATATATATAAAGGATAGCAAGCTTCCCCGGAGAGCAGGAGTTTTGGATTCTATTCCCTTGAGTTTATTGTTTAATTCATTTTATTTTATTACAGACGTGTTATAGCATTAATTTGCTGCCCCGACTAAAGAGTTTTAAAGGGATTCGAAACAGAAGTATGTCGAAGGACAAACACGTTTCTGAAATGGTCAAAATAAGTAAATTGTCACATTTCCTTCTTCGATAAGAAACCACGAACACGTTTTCACCGAAGCGGAATGTGGATAGGAAAAACATGGCTACCTCTGCCTTTACCAATCAAATGTGTTGTGCCTCCTCCGGAAGGGGGAAAAAAAAGAGAAAGGCTCTTGGAGTCCCGAGGGATTTTACAGAGGGACGGTTAGGTCCCCAATCAGAAACGATTGACAGTCATTATGTATTTCCATAGAATGAGGAGGCAGTTCAAAGCTGTCCTTGTCGAGTGAACGCCGCTCATGTGAGATTTTTTTTTTCGTCACAAGCCTCAGAAACTAGAAGCTGTCACTTCAATGATAAAAATGAAAAGTAAAGTGCAAATTACCCGGAGTTATCTGTAACTGATTGCGTGACGATTTTTTTAATGAATATCAACGTGAATATTTTTATATTTATAATATGTTTCCATGTTGAGTTATACACTATTTTAATGAAAATTATATATTCATGGATTAAAAAAATACCGTTGAAGAAAAAATGAATTTTTCATCAACCCAATCTCTCCCTCCCACCAATAAAACTGTTTATTTTTCTTTTTGAAAACTTATTCAAGAATTTTTACTTCAGATTCTATGCAGCTCTAGATATCCTACTTGTAAATCATACCTGCGATCAGCTGTAAGACTATAAACAATGACCTATGTCTATGTGGATGACAACAGCCATTCCTAATTTATTTTTATTATCTAGAGGAAATTAAATTCAGTAAAGAGGGAAGAAGGCCTGTGATAGGTGGACCAATGTATTAAATCCCCCCCCCCCACCCATCGTAGTTCTTGCGAAGAGTGACGGATGACATGCAAAACTAGAGTTTCTCAATGGACAGCTTTACACAACCAAGAGAAAAACAGTACACTCGAACCTGCGATTAAAATAAGAGCTAAAGCAAGGCTGAAAAATAACACGCGAAGCGTTTCTCTTCCAAGATTGCGCAACTGACTATTAGCAGGGAAAAAAGGTGGAGAATGACGAAATATTCCACTGAGTATCAATTTAATGTCAAGTTGAGTTTAAAACAAATTATTTTATTCCCAGTTCGCTCGACATAGAATAACCCTGTAGAATTTATCATAAATTTCAAGTGTGTGCTAACCGATTTGTTGCAATGACATTTTCAGCAATTCAGCAGAGTGCCTTTTCATCTTAAAAAAATTGTAAGTTATCCGTCCAACTTGGATCACTAAAAAGACATCAATGAAACCAACAAAAGCCAATGTATACTTACACGTCTTCAGGAAAACATTATGTTGGCTTTCCGAGGACACTCTCATGACCGAACCACAACAAAAATTCTCTACTAATAATCTCTACGGTCAAAACTATCCATTTGAAATTATAAGATAATTTTCATTCTTTAACTAACAGATGCTGCCAGGTAAACTCACTTCAAAAAATACTACTATACACGTAAATCATTGGAAAAATTCAGAGTAGAAACAGTATAGATTACACTATATTTTACATGTTTACCATAAGTAAAGATCATTAAGACTACAATAAACGAATAACTTTCGAACAAAACTAGGTTAGGTTTTGAGATATAAAAATATCTTGAGATACCACTTATATCTTCATATTGCAGCATGAGTCAAAAATAAATGTACTAAAAGTCCCTGAAATAGAAAAGCAGGTTAGTTCCCTTTTTAAAACTACAGCTTAATATGGTTTTAAGTACGATTGGATGTTGACACCTATGTAAAAATTTAACAATCTATTAGACAGTCTTCGATCAACAAGGACAATAAACGAAGAAAATGGACAAAAAGAAAGAGTGGACTTCTCCACTAAAAGGAATCTGGTTGACGTGAGAGCCAAGTATAGGCCTCTGGTCGGACAAGTGGAATTATCGAGTCCTTGCCCCGTTGCACAAGGGGTAAGGTAACATTTGGGTAGGACAGGTTTCCCCAGGCCACGCTCCGAAAACCCACTAAACTATACCACACCTAATCCGTTTCTACAACAACCGGCCGGCACGACCAAGAAAGAGTGGATGTAGTATGTGGTGCGCGCGTAATGGGAATACATATCTTCTCATTTCAAGAAGAATTGATAAGTTACGCAACTATGAAATATGGAATGGGCTTATACTCCTAAGACATTTTATAGATAGAGGTGTATCGTTCTAAATGGTTTTGGGCCATTTACCCCCCCACCCCCCCACACCCCCTGCCATGAATAGCATTAATCCAGTAGGATGAATTTTTGTAAGCCATCAATATGAGATGAGTACGTCCTAGCTTGCATTTAACTCTATAAATTGTGTGTTTTTTCGGGATTATTTATCATGTTTACTTGCTGATAATACTTCCCGGAGCACCCAATCAATTATTGGAAACATGATTCTATTCTTATATATNTTTTTCAGCTTGTATATATATATATATCTTCTTTACAATAAATAATAACAAAAGTATTTATACAAATCGATAAAAATCGAGTCTTTAATCTTTTATCTGGCAAAATGCCTATTTGAGGCTAATATTAATCTTATAAAAATTGTTTACCAAAGAAAACAAGCGGTGAGTTACTGAAACCAGAAGTTAAGAATAAGGAAAAAATATTGAAGACAAATCATTTTCATAAAAACATATTAGTTTTTATTTGGAAATCGTGAGATTTGAGCTGCTGGATCAGTTATTACTGAATGTGATAATTCCACAGGAGCATATATTTATAATCGCTAAATAATCTATATTATCTTCTTAGATAATTTTTAAGACGGGGGAAATAATGATGGGGGGGGAGGAAGGGAAGCTACATTTACATAAGATTACGATAATTTTGCGCAGAAACAATCTAGTTATTGTAAGATAAAAATGAGAACTCGGAAAACTAAGTGATGAACTCATCAAAATATATTTCACGACAACATTACACTAAATTTCAAAATTTTCTGATTTAAAAAGTAGATAAATAATATAGTATTGTTATTTAACAATATGTTCAAAAATACGCTAAATATAATTAATAATTCTGAATTAAAAAAAGAAAAATTGTTGGTTTATGAAAAATTACCCTGAAAGACCGCATTAATTTACATATCAAGTCAAATTGCATTTAAATTTAAAATAATAATTATTTGATAATTTGTAATAGTTTACTTTAAAGAGAATTAAAGCTTTTTAAAGTAATTTTTGAGTTTCAGACAAGCCCACACTTCAAGATATCCCGAAAATTGAATAATTATTTGTAAGTAATGAACTGATGTATGCTGCGCGATTGGGACAATGTGAAAAAGTGACCACAACAAATAATAGCCTAGGTCATATTCAGGTAATCTAGGTAATCTACTGCACAACAATACTAATATGTAATAAATTATATATATATATATATAGTGCTTGCAACATACTCACAAAACTTCATGCCAAGGAAGATATTTTAGAATGTTATTAAATGTTCACAAAACTCCGTTGCATATATCATANGCCCAAGATATGTATATATATAATGATAAACAAACATTTCGTTACTTTCGTTGATGGAATTCGCCTTTTACACGTCTAAATTGTGATTAATTAATTAATTACGATGGGAACATACCTTGAACCCATTCTGAATCTTGGCCTGCTTATTAAGCCTTTAAATGGCCCAGAGTGCTTACAAAATGAAGAAAAACTATTAAACTACCAACCACGATCAATTATTTTTAAATGATTATGCTAGATAACTTTAAGTTCAAAATTCATACGGAGTAATTTCATTACATTATTATAGCTGGGGTATGGGTAGGATAAAGAACACAAAAATAAAGTGGTATTGATGCTGGAGAAGAAAAGGAATCATATAATGGAAATGAAAAAATGTTATATAATCTCGAATGAAACGTCTGATTGTGTCTCAATAAAACTATTTAAAAAAAAAAAAAAAATCCCATTTAAAAAAAATGAACATTCAGAGTATTTTACCCTTACATAACAGCTACTAATAGTTACAAGGTCTGTGGAAAAACAAGCTATCAGTAGGAGCTTTCAGCGAGCCCTCCTGGCAATTATAAGGAAGTACAAAAGAAGGCAAGACAAGCCCACTTAGGTCTTTGATTAATGGAAACATTTATCTCAGAGCCGTCGGCGAGAAAAGGGATGGGGCTAGGGAAAGCAGGAAAAGGGATAACCTGCTAAGGGTCGGAGGGGAATCGGAAGAGGGAGAGGATGGATGGCAAAGATCGATCAAGGGGTACCACAAACAGTAGGATCCCTCAGCCCCTCCCCATCCACCTCCTTCTTCTCCAACTATATTTTGTGGTAAATATAGTTTTATTTGAGGGCGGAGCCATGAGCAGTGAACAGTACCACTACACTCCACTTGCTCACACATAACTATTTATAACTGTTAATTATATTTCATCAGTTACTTTTCAAACTCCATCTTACTGGCAGGTAACGCCGATGCTGTCAAATGAGAAACATTAAGCCCTTTTCACACACATATAATTTAAGCTATTATTTTTATATTTGTAAGGAAAATGGAACTAACATTATAATTAATTTTTTTTTTCTAAGAGTATTCACGAGTATAGTTGAAAATATTATACGCGCGTGTGTGTGTTCTTTTTTCTATGAGATCGTTGATGGCTGAAATCATAAATGAGTGTTCAATGGAACCTTGTCCAGTTAAATCCATCGTGACTGCAATATTAAATTTTGATTCCCATATGGCCAGATTGATTGAAAGTGAGGATTAGAGACATCTGAGGAATAAAAGGGCGGGTATAAAGAAATGAGAAGACAGAAGTAGGAAGTTGTCAAGTGGACTGACTACCGGGCACTTAATCCTTCCTGCATTCGTCCCAAAGCCTGAGTGTCAAACGGTCATAAAGGATGCAATAAATGACGTATTAGGAGTTTTCCCCCGAGCAGGTTAATATTGTCAAGTAATTCAGTCCCCTTGCTGAATCCAGAAATATCAAAAGGTCCAAGACTGACTCGACAGAAATCAACGAGGAGCCCAAAGACATTGATAGAAATGAAATGTCAAGCTGCGAGCCCCTCTCATCCACAGAGAAAGTCAACTCATCATCCTAACAAGACACTAACTAAGCCGAACCAGTGGCTCCTTATCGGCAAGCAAGCCTGCCTATCAGTAGATCCATCAGCTGATTGCCAGCTCTTGCGAATTGTGATTCGTCCGAATATGAAATGAACCACTTTCGAAGTTTGTTCAAAAATATTGAAGATCATCATTGACCCTCATCCCCCTTCTTCTTTTTTCAGCTTGTACAAATGAAATTATATGGATTATCTACTGAAAAATTCATATTTGAATATTAAACTTCAAACTAGATAAAAGTGACAGCAGAGAGACAGAGATAACATCCAGATTTCCAGTGCTCTCAAAAATGACATTTATGGATTTTAAATACTCTCGAACCTAGTTTATTCATTTAAATTGTACATGCAATTCTTATCGGGGCAATAAGAGATAATTTTCTACGAATAAAAGATGGGGGAAACGTGCAGAGGCCGAAGGGGCACTCGGTCGGGGGCTGGCAAAAACAATATCGATCCCACTCCCCCAGAGAGCGGAAAACACCTCCTACAGCCCCGGAATTTAGTTAGGCCTGGGACAAACATGAAGTCACTCTACGGAAAGATATCCACTGGCAACTAATGGGGGGCGAGGGGCCATGGCAGTGAAGTAGTCGAAGGACAGTAATCCTAATTGCAGGTGAGGTTATACAAATGGAATCTTAAACGAGATTGTGAGTGGTAGACAGACAAGGAATTCTGCCGCCATGAAGATGCGTACACATAAAATTCCTTGCCAAAATAAAAAACAAATAAAATTGAAACAGCTATTTTCTACTTTTTTCAGATGATTACAGCCAGTCTGGAAAGGTTGAGAAAAATTTATAATCGATGGAAATTAAAATTGTCAAAAAAATCAGTATTAATTTCATGTGGAACACAAAACTGAAGATTTCGTCTCAGGACATTATGTTGCGAGAGCCCAAATTATTAAGAACGAAATTCGCATTGCGATAATGAAGAGTATAAAAAAAAAATGAATTGCAAATGACTTAAATAATTAAAGAAGGGTAAGGAAGTGCATTGTTACTGAATGGCGGTGACCCTCCTCGTTGTATCTCCAACTGGTTCATAGAAAAAATTATAAGACATAAAAAGTACTTAATATCCTTAGAGATACATAAATTAGAAATAAATAATTCTACAAGAAATCAAAATTATCTACCACATTTTTTATTAGTAAGGAAAAATATTAAATACAAATGAATACCATTATCAAAGATAATAGTTATTTATATATGTTCATTACCCGATGAAAGATACAATTCATCGAATGATAAATAAACGATTAATGTGTTGTCTACAATTATGTGGCATTATCTTTTAACTAAAATAAAGAAAAAATAGAAATGATAAAAGATAAGAATTATTATAGTATTCAGTAGTTAACTTCAAAGAGATAGTTTATCCACATATTTATAAAAGTTAACCCACATAAAGAGGAGAGGTGTACTTCAATCATGGTTATTATATGTCTCAGACTGACAATGTGTTTTCCACCGTTGATGGGCTACAGTACATAGAGAAGTAATTAAGCCGCCACAGAGTCCAGCAGGTTCGGAGCAAGGATGTCCAGGAAGTCAGATACCGTTCGGAGTAATAAAGGGCGTTAAAACTAACTCAGTCTTCCAAAGAGCGACGAGCTCCATTAAGTTTTGAATTAAAGAATTTGATAACCCAGGCAAAAAGAAAAACTAACATATCAATTAAGTACAAATAAAGCAATGGCTGTTTCAAAAAGAGAGGGATTTTTCACAACCAGCTTAACAGGTTTGCAATCACTTCAGGGATAAATAACTCAGTGTAACACTCGGTATCGCTTGGGTCCTTCATGTCCCGGTTCGAGTTCTGTCCCGGATAGGTTATTAGGGAGATATAACAGTCTGTCTCCTAGGTAGGGTGGATCATGTAAAAAAGGAAATTATTTTAAAATATTTATTTATATCAATTAAAAAGGACATAAAAAAGAGAGGAATAAAATCAAGGAAAATTAAAATCTAATAATTTATCCCTCAATTCCAAATGGGAAAAAGGAGTTTTTGGAACTTAACTGCAAAAAGCTTCTTCTTTAAATAACAATTTTATACTTGGTATTGTTATTGTAGTAACGATAAGATATGGTAGTAACTTCTACTCCTCAAAATACATGGAATATCAATTCCACTAAAGTGTTTCTTCCAAATAATCAACGACTTTCTACTCACTTCAAGTTGGAGTTATAGTACGTCACTTTCATTTTCTTAAAATAGATAATACAATTATTTATTCCTAATGACACATCTAATACAGGACTTTAGACTTGGTTAACTAGGAATGCCCAAACAGATTTTTTTTTTTAAGATGGTTTTTGCCGATTTGAAGAAAAAAATAAATAAAAAAATACGTAGACGTTTCCATAGGTAGAAAAGGTTAGCAGAAATTTACGTAGAATTCTTACAGAAAATTCTGAGTCAATGACTATAGAATATCTCAGTAATCAAGTAAATCATTTTCTCACCACTCACTGGTACGGCAAAACTTTTTTAATAACTATTAAACTTAAAATTAAAAATAAATTTGTTTCTCTAAAATTCTAAGAGCATAAAAAAAAGGGAAAGGCAAGGGATAGTCAGCGTAGAGAAGTACATAAGAGGAAAATATATCTTAACACTAACAGCCAATACCTTTACCCGGCATTCAAACATGCTTATTTAGTAAATATAATTAGCTTTATTTCTCCGCTTTTATTAAAGTTTGATATCAAATTATGAAATATTCAACGAACAGCTAAGAGCAAAAAAAAAAAAAAAAAAAAANAAAAAAAAAAAAAAAAAAAAAAAAAAAAAAAAAAAAAAAAAAAAAAAAAAAAAAATAGGCGACGAAGTTGAACCAACACCTTAACATAGAGCGTGCTATCACTTGCATGCTTCATTTTTAGGCATATTTATTTATTTGTTTAATGTTCATTCAGGCAGGAATATAGAAAATTATTTACCGAGCCTATGCCTTTGTCCAGACTAAAACCGAAGCCTGGAGGGACCTGTAACAAGAAATTAAACAGCTCTTTTAAATAAAATTACGTCCAGCCACACTGGAACCTGACACTTTTGGTTTAGGCAGATTCAGGGTAAGAGAAGCTGTAGAAGATTAACTGCGGAAAACTTCAAATAAAAATGGACCAAGTTTTAAATAAAACATTGTTAAATAAGAACAGAAAGCACACAATTGAAAAAAGCGAAGAAGAAATGTGTTAAAAGAATTTGGAGATATTCAAATGAAAGTGGTATTATCATTACAAACTAATTCGACTTCTCTTAAGTTAGAAGTTAAGGAAGAATAATTTTAAAAAATATTAAGATAACACTAAATATATGAAATATTACATCTACAGAAAAAAAATCGTAATGAAAAATATTATCAAACCAAAGAGATTCCTAGATTAAATTTATTTTATTGAAGCTAGCAAGAAATGTGTGATTATTTTTAATCAATAGGCTAAAAAGAATAAGAAAGAAATATATGATTGGCCACAGTTAGCCCAGCGCAAAATAAAAGAAAGGCGGGATGCTCAATTTTTGTAAAAAATAACATTAAATAACTTTGTTGTAAATAGGGGATAATTTATTTGTACCTCGGATGGTGGCTAACAACATGGATATCGAGGTTTTAATACTCGTTTAAAAGCTGCGACCCCTCAAGAAAATAAAATAATTCACTTTGGTATCATGACGTGTCTTATAAAAAAAATTCTTCAAATCGTTAATGATCAAAAGAGAAATTAAACAAATTTTTAGCATTTTGTAAGTAATCAATGTCTGTGAGTATCATTCTCATTTCAAAATAACACTAATATAGTACATCTTTCAGCAAACAGTTTTATGAGTTCGATAACAAATGAAAGGGGAAGAAGAGGAAGTTTACAATGCAGTTTACTTGATATTTTCACTAGGAAAACCTTCAGTCCTCATATGTAAAATAAATAAATACAATCTAAGTTAATCCACAGTTGGTTATCAATCTATTGTGTAATATGCATTTTCGACATAATTCATTATAAACGTTGCATAAAATTACAGAAAGTTATTGGAAAGAACTTAAATTGAAAAATAACCTTTTTGAGAACAAATATTAACCATTCTGGTTTTTTTTTAAATCTTAACCACTTAGACCAAATTAATTTTAAATTAGAAGCAATTCAATTAGATCATTCGCAATCTAAATTACAAGTTTCATTAAAATCAGCTCACTAATTTAGAATTAAAATTATAATTTTTTTTTCCTTCATTTTTAATTTAGTGGTTTAAGTATGAACCAAATTAAATATCTATCACCGTTATCAACTGACTGTCAGACAATTTATTAAATTAAAAAAAAATTAAATATCCTTATAGTTCCTGAATCACTCATATAAAATTATATATAAAAAGATAATATCTAAATACTAAATTTCATTAAGTATTTTTCAACTGTCTCTCAAAAATTGTGTGTATGACGGAGGCGTTAATTATTATTATTCGATTTTCCAATTCTAAATGTCTTGAAGCGAAAAAAAATTTTTTTTAATTTATAGGTTGAGAGAATATGATTTTCATTTTTCAAATTTATTGCATTTATTCATTTTCTATTTGGAAACAAATTGTACATATTATAATTCCTGCCAAAGAGAAGGGAAAATGTAGGCAAACAGAATAGATTCCGAGGGATCTAAGGGAGTGGAGTTGATTCGACCAATGGAGAACGGGATTCGAGAGCGTATTTCTACAAATAGAGTTCTGCCCATCAGTGACGTCAGTGTTGACACTCCCCCGCTGCTGTGTTTGAACGAGTCATCGAGAATCGAACAACCCCTTCCTCGCCCCCCTCCACCCCTCACCGCTGTTTGAGGAGGACGGACTACGAAATCGCGGAATTCGAGTGGGTATACAGCCGGCAGAGAGCCCTAATCCTTCGAGACGGGATATATGATTTCCCTAGAATGAATAAGAGCAGAGCAAAATAAACATTCCAATAAGCTTATTGTGTGTTGTCTGTAAATATTTCGGGATCCCCCCTTACAATTCTCCAGAGATATTTAAATAAACAATAAATTCATAATCTCTTAACAAGCAGAAACAAACACAATTAGAAAAATAACAATATCATTGTTGATAGTATTGCCCCTCATTGTAATCAAGTATTGCTCCAAAATCACCATTATAATTCTGTAATAAATATTAATTTAGTTGTGGTGTATCATTCAACGTAAATATTAAACAATTAGTGCAAGGGAATAGAATAAAAAATCTATCTGTCCCAGCCAGGACTCGAACCTGGATCTCCTGCTTACCGGCCCGGAAAGCATGCTAATTCTGTTAAAATGCTAATTCTATTAAATTATTTCATCGAAAGAATACACTTCCTTGCAGTAACAATATAAAATTACACTTTTAGTAAAGTTTAACAATTGATTTTACAAATATTTTAGGCTTCATTTCCAATAAACATGAATCACAGATTACATCATTTCAGAAAGTTAAATACAAATTAACGAGTTTTCACACTTGAATAATTTTTATAGCTTGAATATTGAAAAATAGCAAACCAGCAAGAATTATGAGAAAATCACTAAGGACAAACCAATTTTTCATTCATATTCTTCTCAAAGTAGGGATAGAATTTTTAAAGCTATTCCGAGTGTGACAGAAAATAGACAATAGCACTGTACCACAATCTAATTCTTGTCCGATCACAATAGCCCCTGAGGGAAAAGGAGCAGTGAGAGAGAAAAAGATGGAAACATGAATTGATAAAGTTCATGGTGGGGACGAGCACTCCACTCCTTCTGAATTTAACATGGCTACGAGGCCGCCAGCCTCGCCTTCTCATCCATTTTGCAGGTGTCATGTCTCCGTCGCCCGACGAGACACAAAGAGAGAGCATGCAAGACCAGCAAGAAAACCCTACAACAGAGGCATTTGATCCCATTGAGCATGTTTAGAATACCAAAAAGTAAAAGTAAACTGCCATCCAAAAAGAAAATGAAATTTCAGAGAAAAGATCAGCAAACACTTTCTAAGAGAAAAGTAAAACGAGAATATGACAACAAACAATGCTAATGAAATTTGACAAGTCCGCCTAACATCGAGGGCTTCCTTTGCTGCAGAGGGACCCTTCATGAAGGCCGAAGCAAATGAAATCACAACTTAGCATACAGGTTAGGTTTTAGTTTATAACGGGGGTAAAAATCAAAACCGATGGAAGCATTCTTGAACCTGTATCTGCATCATACTTAAGTAAAAGTGAAAGTCATATTAACATCAAAACTAGGTCGAAAATATCATTACCATACGATGGACATTATTCCATTTGGAAAGTATTTTGAGCCTCGAATGTTGACGTAGAAAGTAGTTCAGCCCCCCTCCCCTCCAACAAATCTTTTTTTCTGTTACACCGCTTACCTTTATGAGCCAACTAAATAACCTATTTTGGATTCGAATAGAAGCCGTTAGGATTTCGGAGTCGGTAGTGAAACACCGTAGTCTAAGCAAGGACCAAATAACTGGACTTAGTACAGGCTTAATACACAAATGCACATAAATTATGAACAAATAATTATAGAAATACGTTCTGAGTAATAATCAGACCATCGGAATTTAATTGAAATGTGAATAATAATAAAGTCTACAAACAAATAAGTAAGTTTTCTTATACGGAACTATAAAAATGTCATTTACATCAAAAGATTCAATTTTAAAGACCTATTTTTATAGACATATATGATTGATATTTACAGATAAAAGCCAGACTTTACTTCCTCAGGTTACTTCCCGAGAAGGCAGGCATTCTTCCCGGGGCACAAACATATCCAAGTTACTCTTGAGCAGACTTTACGCTGCGATTAATTCAAGATTCCAAGACCACGTGGACTATTTATGAATCAGAAATTACAGTCCATGTACGACTGAAAATTGTGAAATCAGGACAAATATTTTAATATTTTTTTAAGGGGCTAAATAAGAGAAATGCAAATCTACTAGACAGAAGTTCACTCACACTCCTGCGAAAAGCCCAGACTCTTAATTGGGGGAATCCAATATTTTCGGAAGTAGAGAACCAACAAAGCCGGATATGAAGGTACATACGAATATGCCAGCTTATCTGTCGCTCCGAACAAAACAGTTTAAAGCCTAAGCCGGCCGCCCTTTCCTAATTACTTCTCGCCTGACGAGGGAGAGGACGTCCTAATCCAGGCCAATTCCCAGCGGATTAGCCATGGAAGGGGGATTTTGATTTTTGCAAGTAAGCCGACTAAAGTCCTCTCTGGGGATGTTTGGGGCCTTCGCCTGACATTCCTCCGCTCCTCGTTCGATTATCGGTAGGATTATCTGAGTATTTTTGTGGGCATTTCGTGATTAACGGATTACCAAATGGGTCATCCGAATATTGGGTGTAAGAGATAAACCACTACACAAGTAAAAATACCCTACTAACTATACTAACATGACAGATTACTCTGATTTGGACAACCAACAGGAGTGAAAATTGAAACTTTAAACATTAAACTCGGTGATTCTTAATCACCTTAATTCTTAAGCTTAATTTAAGCAGATAAAAAAAAAAGTGAAAAAGAAAAACAACGGAGCGAGAACGAAAAACTATTTTCAATTTAACATGCCAGTATTATGGAGGGGTTTCTTTGGAAATAGAACCATTATAAATTACATGATCATCCACGGTTATCCACTTCCCTAAACAAATTAATTCTCATTCAAGCCGAAGGAAATAAATAATACACTTTAATGGGGATATCGGTGAACACACTTTAGATCAACTGAATCGCAGAATAATCGGTTTTATAGGTAAAACTTAACTAAGTATATTCTTCAAGCTAATGGAGACCAACCAAGAAAAGTTTCAGCCAATTAGAAAGAATGCAATGAGTTTAATAATTCACAATCATAGCAACCAAGATCTTATATATTTCTCAACAAAATAAATTAAAAAATACGACGCAAAGTTATTTATGCTTAAACATTTAAAATAAAATGTTTTTATCTGAAACTGCTAACCATAGATACTAAAGTAAACGGCCAAAGCTGTTTCTTGATGAATTGAAAAATAAATAAAACAAAATGAAAATACAAGGAGAGAGAGAAAAAAAAAGAGTTTTTTAAAATGTCAAATGATTAATCCTGGAAGAACAATACAGCAGCTACTTAAGTGGTCATTCTTTACGGTCGGAGCACTAAATACAGAAGGAAGCATTATCCAGCGCAAAAAAAAAAACTTACTAATTGCGTATGTGAAGAATACTGGTAAGAAAAGAAATTCCAAAAGTAATGAAATAGTGTACATTTCATTTTCAATTAGAACTATCATATAACAAAAAAAATAACACACCTCAACTTAAAAAAAAAAGAAAACACGAAAAAAAAAAACGGTAAACCAGATGATGGAATGCAGCAGATGTTTTCCCACGTGTTTTTCTTCCATATGAAGCAGATGCTTCTAAGAACAGAGTTTCCCACCAATATTTACTCCATTAGTACTCTATATTCCCCTAACAATATAAATAATATTGATGTTAGAAATATATTTAAAACATTAATATGTAAGAGCATAAGAGCACCTTGATTGTGCAAGTAATAGAAAAGAAGCAGTTAAACATAAAAGCTTCTTCAAATGAAAATTCGTTAGAGGTTCTAATAAGAATACACAAACTGAAGGGAAAATACATTCTGGAAATATTGGCCTAGGCTAAATTATTGTGTAAAGATTGTTGCACCTACTTCTGTTGTCACACAACACACACGCGCGCGATCTAGTGTATCTGTACCATAGACATTGCATTCCTCTAAGAAAGGAAACTGGATGCGGTCCATATATAAATCAATACAGGCAGCAAGGATTGGAGGGGAATGTTGAGTGGGAGGGGGGGGGGGGGGGATGGGCAACTGGGTATATTCGAATCCAGAATGTGGAGGCACAGGTGATTGACAGCTTCCAGCTAGTGCTTCTACCGGAAGGGGCTCCTTTCAAAGTCTACTACCTCTTCACCTCTACTCCACACCAAGGAATTATTTTTAAATTCGGGGCAGTGATTTCACCATGTCAACATTCCATATTTACGTAACAGAACACTAAACATTTTAAAGTTATTTGCTGAACAGCCAGAATAAGAGGTCCTAATGGATTTTATTAATACGATTTCGCCGTTTTAACTTTATCTGAACTATATATAAATATATGGATGTAAATATATATGTGTGTAGAAAATCTATATCAAATGATCATCAATAATAATAGTAAAAAATTAAGAATAGTTGATGAGGAGGGAGTAGAGGAATAAAACTAATTTTTTTCTTCATTTTCGGCCTAAATATCAGCGTTGATTAACAAAACATACAGAAATAATACAGAAACATGACTGTATCTTATAATAAAATACATAGATCAGCTCCAAGGACTGAATCCCATACTGGCCTCTTCTCACAAAGATCAACAGTCAACTAGTCTCTGAATAAGAATGACAATAATAACAGCCACATGGATTATTTCAGACTTTTTCTACAACATAGTATCTATATTACATTTGTAATGCTGCTGAAATCCTCAATAATAATCTTCATTTACTGGAGGTAGATCTGAATGAGGTACTCAGTAGAGGAGAAAAATGTGTAATTTTAAATTAGAGAAACAACAGTTCATTGAATACAACAGGTCCATTCAATACAACAGTTGGAAGTTTTGTCCACTTCATTAATAGTCGAATTAGCTTTCTAGTTGAAATTGGATAGCGTCTAAAAACTTATCACATTATGCCCAATGTCGATAGAGTAACACGCTAAAAACTACATTCTTTCAGTATGCATTTGTTATAGAAATTAACAATACAATATACACATAAAGACTTTCCACAAAAAGACAAACCCTTTAGAAGGCAGTGGCGAACTACTGAGTTTTAGCACTAATTCACCGCAACAATTTTCTCCAGAAATGTATTTGTGAGAGTTCAAGTTAAATGACAAGCTCGGAAGTCTACTAACAGGGGAACCAGGAGACAGGACGAAATTTATAGACGTACACATTTATAGATTCATTTTTAAAAATAAAAAAAATAAGTGAATTATTCACGCAGTTGAGGAGTGAATACATCACTGCTATTTTCGTCTTAGGCGTTTTTTACTTAACACGGTAATTAATCCTCCACTCTTGTCAGCTGAGTTAAAAGGAAATTTGCGACTCTCTAATTCAACTTTGACGTCACTACTCACTCGTTAAATGATAACAGCAAGAGAACGCAAAGACCGCGATCATGAGAATATTCGGCGGGTCAAAGCATTGGATTCTGCTTTCACAGATAACCTAGAAGACTGGCAGGCTGGAGAGAAGGAAGAAATAAAATACACGCTTTCAACTATAAAATATGGAGATGGGAGAAGTTGTGAGGGCTGTCTGTGACAGAGGGTTTAATTTCATTTACGAAATGTGACAGTCCGCATCAAAGTTTTAATTAGAACCGCCATATAACTCCATAAGTGCCACTACTATCGAAACAGAATACGGCGACGTTATGAGGTAACCATTCCAAGCACTTCAGGATGGCGCGATTTCCAACTTAATTCCGGCTTAGCTCCCACTACGCAAACTTTAAGTCATGAAATTATTTTAACTACTGAAAATCTTTAATGTCTGAATATTAATTTTCCAAACCATTAGGCAATACTCATGTTGTCTAGGAATCTATTCATTTTTAATATATCATATTTCTTAGGCAAATTGTTTGTATATAGTGTATACAGAAAATGTAGAACTCGCGGCTGTAGCAATCAAGAACAGGTGAGATAAAGAGTGCAGTACACACACAAAAAGAAACACAATCACAAGGAGCAAAATTTTCTGGGATCTCTCGCCGTTCGTCAGTGAAAAGTGAAGAGATATATTTGTAATTACTCAAAAATCAAATTTAATAATTGCTTTAATTAATGTTTTTAAAGCATAAGAAACATTACATTTTTAAATAAACTTATTGCGAAAATAAGAAAGTCCGTAATATAAGTGCTGCTTAAACCAAACTATTTCCTCAGTATCATAGACGATATTTTTTTTTTTAACTCATGTTATCCCCTGCACATATAGATTATATTTTTTAAAACAATCAATTCTGACATTAGTTTTTTAATTCCTCATCAAATTGCATTTATTTGTATTAAAAAAAAAAAATTTCCTGCTAACATTCTAGAAAATCCTACTCACAGGACGAGTGGAATAGTTTTCTGATTTCACTTAATAACGAACTCTCACTTTAATTTTCACTCTAACGTAATAAGCCGAATTTTATAAAGAAAAAGAACTAATTGCATCTCCTAAGCCGTAAAATTAAAAGTATAAGTAAACAACCTCTCCTAATAGTTACATTTTTCTGTGTTTTTCTAAATTATTTCTTTTATAATGAAATGTGTTTTGAGTCTTATAACTTTCAAGTTTATAATAAGTCCCTGCATCTACTTTGGTTAGTTTTTGCAACTTTTAAAGCTGTTTTTTTAGCAATATTTCCAAGGAAAAAAAAAGTTGATATTTTGTATATTTGGAAAAACTTAATTGACGAAATGCTGATTCATCAAGGTATTTTTTTTTTTTTTTTTTTTGGTACTCTGTCTTCTACATTTAAGAGAAAATAAAGCACTCCTGAACAATGACAGCTGTTAATTTTGTGTTGTCAACATGTCTCTCAGATTGTAGTAAGACGTTAAGATCCATCTTCAGACATTTAAAAAAAATTGAATAAAACCGGCTCAGGTGTTCTTATCTTAACTAACAACATATTTATTAAAGTAGACGTAAATAATGAAATAAACTTATAAGAATATAAAATATATATTATTGGTGTATACCCTGTGATGATGAAGAAGAGTTGTCCCATCATCCACATCCAATATGATAACAAAGGGGAGGCTTCACAGAATAGGAGGAGAAAGAGGATATTAAAGTAGGACGGCAGGTTGAAGATTACGTAAAGCCCAAGATCAAAGGAATGATGGCCGCAAAGGAGAGGCCGAAAGGAAAGACGGCTGGGGGAGAAAAATTGGTTTGAAGAATTTTGAAAGTGCTAGGATAAGAGAAAGATATTCGATCCTTGTGTTGGCGACCGTCGGTGTAGCTGGGGTCAAGATAAATTTTCATGTGATTCAAAAAAGAGCCTTTTCCCGTGGAAATGTTTGATACTTTCCGACTCCAATCTTATCCGGATGGAATAGACCTCTCCTTGTAAATACCTGGAGAGTAAGTTTCATTGTGTCATATTTTCAATATTTTTTCCTAGAGCGTCACAACACCAATATGGGAAGGAAACACGAGAAGAACTAAGTTCAATGGTTGGTGTACAATAGGATTAACTAATAACCACAACATACACTTCATGAGTGGGGCTTTAGATTTACCCTGTGAAACCAGCAATAGAGTGAGGAATGTAAAGTGTTTCGAGAATATATTCTTTATAATATTTACTTAACTATAGTGATTATATATATATATATATATATAAAGGGTGGGGAGGATCTCGTCACTGTATCGGTATATATCTGTAACTTCAAAGGTTAGGCCCGTATCTTCTTAAAGCAAAGAACAATACAAATAAAAAATAAAAAGTACAGTAAAATAATTAGTTTTAGGAAATAAAAAAAAATATTAGAAAATAAATAGAAAAAAAAAAATTAAAAATACAGGCCAATAATCCTTCCTAAGGTCGTAATAACAAGCCACATCTAATTAACGTACTATTTACTATTTAATTATAAAAAACCAATAATAAAAGCCGCAGAAAAGTAGATGTAACTACAAAGGAGATTGTTGTGAGACAGAGGGAAGGATAAACCTAACAAAGAGCAGTCTTTGTTCGCCTCTCTTCGGGGTGAGCGAACAGCCAGCCACTGAAACTGAGGACAGTAGAGCGAATTCTTTGTCGAAGGCTTCGTCTCCTTCTGGGCGAATAGCAAGGGAGGAACAGCTGGAAGCTGCAGGGAGGAATTCATTATGTATGTGTAACAGTAATGTGAAATGCTACTACATTCTCTTGAGAAAGTAAATACTTTATTTCAAAGCTCAAGGCCTTCAGAAGGGAAATTGCAAGAAGAAAAATATATTGACAGAACCTTCGGCTATTGCAAAAAATAGAGTTTCCGTTAACCACTCACTTCTTCATGTTTTCAAATTCTACTAAACTTGTTCAGAAGATATGTCAAAATAGGACAAATTCCAGTTAAAAGAATATCTTCCAAAATTTACTAATCCAGGTAAGACCACCATTTAAACCTCCATCATTTTCTACGAAATAGTAATTCAATGCTTCATTACAAATAGATATAAATGCAAAAATAAAAAAACACGCTGTTCCAAAATAATAATCCACTCTAGCATAAGAAAAACCGAAAAAGCTAAATGAAAAAAAACAAAATGGCTTTTAAGATCCCAACAAAAAAAAAAGCTCCATTAATACATCTAAATAAGGTTTTGATGCTTGCAAGTGGCTAACGAGTATGGACAATGTGCATGCAAATATCTGCTTTCTTCTCTTCTATTTATTTTTTTCGTTCTCATTAAATCTTTAAATACACTTTTTAAGTACAATGTCTATATACGGATAAGAAAGCTATTTAAAAATCCAATCAAAACGAAAAGAGATAAAAGTAGAAATAGTGAAGGTGACGTGAAAGGGTCACTGTTAATACCCGAGGAAAGGAGCAGCTGATAACGGGCGGCCGTAAAGCGTGTGCTGTAACCCCCTTCCTCTTGGCGAATGTGACGACATAAATGTCCAAGGCTCGGGAAGGGAGAGAGAGAGTTAGCCGGGGCACGACATCTTCCACCTTTCCGCTAGAAATAGTCTTCGTCATTCATAACTGAGAGCACTCCGACAAGGTCGTCAGTCTCGGGTGTCGGGAAACATCCAACACAGTGAATTCCACTTGGTCCCCTCAGCAGAAATGGGCAACAGGGTGATAGAAGGGGTAAGGGTATTCGAGAAGTACTCATGAGTACGGTAGAGGTTGATTGCAATACTCTAGAGGTCAGTAGGCTCAAAACAGTTCAGATATTACAGAGCAAAAAGTGAATAAATCCTCAAAGGAATATATCATTGCCAAAGAGACACTACCCTTTAGTAATCCATTTTAATTCTGATAAAGAAAAACATGCTAAAAGAGCTATAAAAATTACTGTTATTGAGTTAAATATACATAAATTCAAAAAAAATTAATAAATCAATAACTAGCATTAAAATGAATATATGCAAGTAATATATAAAATCAGGATTGTTCAAATACATATATTTTTTTAAATTACTTTTCTCGCTTAGAAACAAAACTTATTTAATGTAATTTTCACAGGTCAAGCCATGACACCAAAGTGAATACTGTAGATAATCTGCAATAATAATTTCGCTAGAAGTTAAGACCGCTAAACAAAAAATAATTTTTTTTGGAAAACGCGAATACAAAACAATTAAAAGGAAACGTTTTGTTAATAAATGGCAAAAAAGAGAACATGCCGATAAATCTTTCAAAATTTAAGAATTATTAAATTCACATCTAAAAAAAAAACTAAAACTAAAATAAAAATTAAACATGCAAATAGAAGAGAATGGAATTTTACATTATAAAATAACATGCAAGTGAATAATTTTGAATGAATTGAAATTGTTCATCAATTTTTAAAATAGCTAATCCTTGGGATGATAAAATAAGTGTGAAAAATATGTAATTACTTTTTAGTTTTTTTAATATCAACCGTGATCACGAGAGTGATCACAAAGAGACTTATCAGAAAAGACACCTTATTCACAATTCTTATTTTATTCATGAAAGTCCTCGCTATGTGAAAATGTATTAAAGCGTTTCAAATATAATTTTTTTTTAAATACTAATATTAGTTATGTTATTTAATATGACTTTAATTTTATACAATAAATGCAAGGAAATTGAATTAAAAAATCTTACTACATCAGACGGGACTCGAACCCGGATCTCTTCCTTTCCGGGCAAGTATGCTAGCCTTTAAACAACCGAGGCTAGCTAGATAATTCTTTCTACTCCCTGCACTTTACTTCGAAACTAAACCCCATAATGAGATGAATATATCGTATTATGCTCGAAAGAGCTAANAATTATAATATTTGATAAAATAGAAAATGTAATAATTTAAAAATATTTGAATTCTTTCTGTTTTTTTTCTTTAGTACTTTAACACTAAAAGCATCTGCAAAACTACTTGTTATTAGAATAAAATATAATGCCAAGCTCTAAAAGATTTAAAAAAAAAATTAAAAAATGTTAAGACCCAAAACTTAATTTACTAGTTCTCAGTTAAATTGAATTCTATGATTATAGAAGTAAACAGATATCATTAAAGATTAAGGAAAAAGCTCTGCAGTGCCAATAAAAATCTACATAACTAACAATAATTAAACACTAATAATTACAAACTAAAAAAAGAAAATGAAGCAGGGTAACAAACCTGGTTGAAGAGGTACTGTTGTCCCTCAGAGGTACATACCTGAAACATTAGATATGAAAATGAGGAAAAATGTAAGTGGAATATGAATATATCTTTGGCTCGACAAATAACATTCTATCGCGACAAAGAAGTGAAGTAATAAGTGAAATATGAATATCTTTGAAAGGAGAGTTTGTTGACCGTAGATATTATTCTGAGATGACTTTAGTTGGGGTTCGGTCAAGGTAGATCAAAAACACAAATTAAAAAAATGTATTTTTTTAATGAAGGATTATCTGCCAACGTTTCGGCTTACATTGTAAGCCATCTTCAGGGCTGTAGAAATACAATGTCATGAGAATACAGTAATATTTGAAATTAGTATAATAGAGAATTATAATATAATGTGATATCAAGAGT
>KZ807869.1:65583-91302 GCA_000696205.2 Oncopeltus fasciatus | reverse complement strand
TTATATATTTTTTTTAAATTTTATAACACTCTCAAAGACAAAACATAAATAATTTACTATTTTCTTCGCACCTTCCCTTATCTTTGTTTTAATTACTAAATATCCGCTCAATATACGATTAACATAGATAAGTTGAAAACACGAATTATTAATTTTAAAAAAAAGTACACTTAAAATTTCTAACTGTATTAAGAAATTCGTTCCTTTAGCCGCATTTAACTTAAAATGTCAAAAAAACAGAAAGATTACAATTTTTTTCCTGCAAACATAGCGAAGAATACATTTTCTCAACTTGACAAAACTCTTAACTTCCTCTTCGTTACATATTTTAAATGTAAAAAAACAGAAGTAAAAAATAACTCAAATAAAGAAAAGATTCATAAAATTTGCTCTTCTCTACGCTTTTATTTATTTTTTTTTAATGTCTCCTTCAATTAATATATTTGACTACTTTTCTATAAACAGAAGGTATTTTATATATATGTCCCCTGAAAAGCGTTTTTTTAGCAATATTGCAGTTCACAAGCCCTGTGTAAGACTGCGTACTACACCAGTTACTTTTCAATAAACCGTTATAACATTATTCTTAGTTTTAGATAGCTATAAAAATTTCACAATATAAATTCATAAAAGAAAAAATCTTTAACGCCAGCCTCCTAGTTCCATGCTTTAATTTGAGCCTCATGAAAACGCACCCCATCTGTATCTGTGTGAAAGCACAGTAACCGAATTTGAAATACTCCATCTGAGAACAATAGAGAATACAGACAAAGGTGCAAGGTCGAAAAGCAATAAGCGACCCACATATTAAACTCCATGTGAGTAGGAATGGCGAAAAACTAACTAAATTTTAATTAAGTCTAAATGTCCATGATGTGTTAAGAAGAATATCACAGATTTGTGACAATGTTTGATACATATGGATGCTTGGCTAACACGATTTGTTTCCCAAGTCGTCCATGTAATCCGGAGGTCGGGAGTGGGAGGGTCTCAACCTGCTTGAGGAAGCCAGGAACCTGCTTCACCTCTGAAATAACTGCCCGCTAAGCCTCTTGCCCGGGAATTAGACCTAATTTGAATGGCAATATGGGGGTATCAAGTGACCGGCTTATATGAGTGTACGAATGAAAAAGATAATCAGAGACACCCGAATAAGGATGAATATGCATTAATTACCGCATGACTCTCACGCAGATTACCCGAGGAAGTTATACTTGAGAAAATACAATAAACAAAAACTAATAACTTGGCTAATATAACAAATCAGAAATTTATTAGTAGAAAATATGATGATCTAATTTCAAATGGAGAGTTTTGACCTTAGAAAGTATTAGTAGATTTTTGTTGGAGTTCGGTCAAGGTAGATCTAAAAAATAAAATTAAAAAAAAAATGTATTTTTTAATTATCTGCTATGTATTTTCGGCTTAAATTCGAAGCCATCACCTGGATCACATGTTCATGACTAAAACATGCGATTCAGGTGACACGAAGTCTCCTCTTGCCTGCATAATAGCCCTGAAGATGGCTTACACTCTATGTGTAACTACCGATTGTTAACGTCGGCAGATAATTAAAAAATAAACATTTTTTCAAATTGTATTTTCTGGATCTTCCTTGACCGAACCCCCCCCCCCCCAAAAAAAAAATCTACTAATCATGATCAAATCATTCCAGGAAATCTTTTTTATATGAGATTTGAATACCAATTGAAAATAGAAATTTTTTTTACAAATAGACATTCGTTGAACCCTTGGAAATTTAAACGCAAAATTTGACTACTCGAAAAATTAGTAAATTCAATTAAAATTAAAAAAAAACATGAGATAAACTAAATTTAAAAGTGGTAAGGTTAGTTTAAAGTCGGCGAATAAGATAAGAGTGGCAAATGATATGGAAGTGAGGCGCTGCAAGAGGTTGAGAATAATCGATAGATACACGGCATCACGATTCTGAGAGGTTAAGTGAGGCTTCGAGGCAATTGTAATACACCAGAGGGTTACCATAGCTAAGTGTACTATGTTTCAGTGCCTTAGCCGGAGCCGACTCTCGAACTGCGCAAATATAGAGCAAGAGGCAACACTGCAAGAGACAAAGGAGTGCATGGCAAAATGGGAGGGAAAGAATACTGGAATATTAGGAAGAGAAGTATTCCCACTGTCATACACGCATGCACACCACAACGAGTTTCCAATATCACAGGAATGGAAGGAGGCTAGTATCTGCTGTAGACACAGTTCAAAAGTGAGAACTATTGAACGAAATATTCGCTCAAAATGAAAGGCACTGACTTTAACACGCCAAAAAAATATCTTCCTCATCCTCTACCTCGTCTCTTCAGTTCGGGATGTCACTAATAAGACGGGCTGACAAAGAACGTACTGAACTGAATGTAATTGAAAAAGAGCTATTTGAAACTCATATTTACCGCAACATGGGCTTATACAATAAAACAATGCAACAGAAGGTCTGCATTAATAAAAAAGAGTCAGCGATTTTTATTATTATCATTATTTGAACTAAGTTCGACGCAGTTTTTTCCTCCCACAAGAGCTAGAATAATTATTAATTAGGACCGTACACATCAGTTATAAATCAAAGAACTAATTGTTGCATAAATTTAGTACTGCCACAGTAACTTACATGTTATCATTATAACAAAAATTTGAATTATAAAAATAAAACATTTCAATTATGAAAAACAGATCTAGATGAAACTGAATTACATAACAAGTATTCGAGATGAAATATTCTATTAAAAATAGTTTTAGAATTTAAAGTAAGTTTTTTTTTAAAACAATATTTACTGCCAATTAAACTATAAACGGTTAAGGCACAAAATTCAGGTACCTGCCTACCACTTTATCGCTCCGGGAAGGGTTTTATCCCAGAATAAATCATGCTCAACGAAGAAACAAATAATACAAAGCCAGAACGGAAGATTTAAACATATGCCATAGTATACACTACATACTTATAATCTTTAAAAGATACAAACAAAAGCGAATTGAAGTCGATGGAATGAAGTACTATCAATCCTTACAAGCAAAAGCAGAATAATATAATATAACTAATAAGTTAATGGGAAAAATCCTAACTTCTTTGCAAAAAGTCATAAAAATTACTATAAAAAATATCAATCTGAAAAGAACAATTTTGAGTTTACAAAATGCCTTCGCCATAAATGACGTATAATAAATGTGAAACTCAGTTCAAATGAAATAATTAAAACTTTGACAAAGCACCAATGTTGGAGGAAAAAAATAAGCAAAAGAGGTCTGGAAAATTGTGTTAGATGTTCATTTGAAGGTTATATAAGTGATTACCTAGCAATATCCTTGCTCAGTATACAATTACAATAAATTACATGGTCGAGTAATTCTACAGTACGGACCGAAATTTGTTGAGCTTGAACAGAAAAATAACCTGTCGACCGCATTCTAAATTACTAATCGCATAAAAAATACTAAAGCAACATTAATACTGTTTTTATGTTAAAAAGTGGAGACAATGATATAAGTGCAAACAAAACTTGTTACGAAAGAAAAATGATAATAGAAAATTGAATTTCAGCACTTGACTCAAGGGGAAAAATGAAAGAAATAAAAATACTAAGAAGTTCGCCAATTTATTCCACCACTCTGGGATGAGCATATGCTTTTGGAAATACTAGTAAAGGTAAGACTTGTACTCCAACACTAAATACTTTGTCCTTAAAAAATTGTTGTATTTCCATCCAAAAAATACTTTGTTGATACTTTAAAAATATTTAAAATAATTTAAACAGTGAGGATAACAATGATTATTTATTCTTGGAAATTTTTAAGATCATATTTTAAACAGAAAAACCTACTTGAAGAAATGTAAAAGAAAGCCACAACGCTTACAACCAACGTAAACAAATCTGATTGCCCATGTTTCATTAATGAAGACTAAATAAGTAATTCTTGATATAGAAGACAGAGAGTTTAAAACGGGGAGGCGCTTAACTCTCCCACTTCATACTTAAATATCATCATGAATGTGTGCTTTTATATATAAATATATTAAATGTAACACATACGGCTGTAATATATAGTAATATAGAACAGGTGGGATAGAGAGTGCAGGGCACGCACAAAAGAAAATATCACGAGGAGCAAAATTTTCGGGGATTTCTCGCCCTTTGTCAGTGAGTCTCTCTTCACTCCTCACTGTAGGAGGTGACAAATCCCCGAAAATTTTACACTGTGATTTTTCTTTTTGTGTGTTCACTGCACTCTCTATTCGCATCTTTTCTTGTTTGCTATATATAAGTTACAAAAAAAATTCAATTTTAAATTTGCGATGTCTCTCATATTTTTTCACAATACTAATAATAATCGTCAATATGATAGTTGTTTAAGCAGGCTTCCCCGAACTCCAGGAATATCCAGAACTACTTCTTCCGGGCATGAATATAAAGTAAAGTTACTTTTGTCAAGCTTTCGTACGTCGTGTGATGGCTTCTTCAGGGCTGAAAGAAGAATGAGAAGGTGCAAAATCTGAATATTGTAGTTGTTCGATACATTTTCTAACTGAGATATACCACGGCCGGGCTCCTAGACCAAAAGGTACCAGGTTCAATACTTACACAGTTAGTTTAATCTATCTGCTCCTGCGTGCTTGTGGGCCCCCGGGAACTGCCAGCTGTTCTACACCGGTACCGTTCGCCACAGTGGCGAGAGCTGTGTGCTCACCAAACACCTCCTCTAGTGTACCGAGGGTCAAGAATATCCACAACCGATACTTGCATTTACACCACCGCCTCCCTGGCTTGTAGCTAGATTCACTATATTCAATACACTTTTAAGGGAGAAAAAAAAACCCTAATTATTAGTGATATTCAAGAATGTGAAGTCTAGGGTCGGAGAGCCCTAACTTTTAAAACATAGAATCCCAATTACATTTTGAGGTTATGAATTGTCAATCGTTGAATGAATTCATGTTTGGTTGAAAACAGATGACTTGGGGGAGGGGAGTTTAGGTAAAGATAAAATTAAATCATCTTTATCACTTTGCAAGTGTTAGTTTTATAATAAAAATGTATGGAATATAATAATTTAAATAAATAAAGTAAGGATGTAATTTTGATAGTTAAATAGAGGCAGCTGTGTGAGGGATGTAATGAGAGGAAAGGCTACAGCACAATCGGAGGTAGGAGGCAAACATCGATCAGCTGGACAGAAGCCAGGCTATTGTGGGAAGGAGCAGGAATACGGTCGACCTCTCTACGAATAGGACAACGCCGAAGGAACCGTACACAATACGCTCCCCCCACACGGTGTGCGCATTGCACATGAAATACTCACATGCCTAAGTGGCCCCCCACCTCCGCCGTTCCAACATTTTCGGCGGGAAAGATAAAACAATGAGGATCCTATAGCACTATTCAGCTAAGAAATGGTCGTATACAATTCTTCAGGGCTACAACTACATACCTTAAAAATGAAGGAGACCAGTACCCACTTCCTATCCGTCAATATTCTTACTTTAATAGTTGTTTTATTTTTTCTATGAATATATTCTTAGTTGCTACTAAAACGGAGATTTTTTTAAATATATATTATTATCTGCTGCTATTATATATGTTTTTGCAGAAAAATTCCCTAGAATATATAAAGAGTAAGAAGTCGCGTAAAAGGAGGTGAATGATGCAGAAGGCAGAGTTTACAGTAACAATAAAGAAGGTATTTGAATTTGAAGGCCTTACTTCCAACCGGCCCTGTGGGCAGAATAATGCGCACAGGAAATTCTGGCCTCTCCCTGAACACAATAACCCTCATAAGCAGGAGTCCTCCCTTTGTCCCCACTGAAAACTACTCTCTTTACCAATGAAAAGTCTCTTCCGGTGGACGAAATATCACAAACAACAAGTAGAAGAGCATACATAAATGTATGCATGAGTATGTGTATTATACGTACATCACACATTTGCAAAAAGAGAGACTCATAATTAATTATTTTCTATAAAACATTTCCTGCCAATAGTATTATTCCTATAGGGCAATAAACATTTTGTGGGGTTAGAATTTGTCAAAAAAAATAGGTATTTAAACAATGTCAAGAAGGAAAAGAAAATCAGTCACGTCGAAACTACGTAATATAAACAGATTGTCCATATTTCAATTAAGATAAATGAAAATTACTGTGCATGGAGAAGGGGCCCATCGACCCCACTCATAATGGATCTAAATAAGTGAAAATATTGTAAATGAGGAAGTTATATAATATGAATGAGCGAAAATATTTTGGAAATAACAATTATCATTATAATATTATAATTGAAGTCTAATAAAGACCGGCGGGATAGGTGGAGAGAGGGGCAATTGATCACCCATTTAAGTTACATTCTAACATTTCATGGTTAACTAGTGTTTTTCGTAAAAGTTTTATAGACCATAAACAATAATTTTTTTTCTTCCTTTACGCTGACTCAATTTTTTTTTTAAAACTAATAAATTTTCCTAAACATTTCAACAAAAAATGAATAATGCAATGAAAAGCTAAAACGAAATTAATTTCTATGTTTTAAAAATATGGGGGCTAGCCAAAAACTTGAAATAACATTCTTTAATAAATTTCAGTTTTTCTTCTTTTTAATGTTATATAATAATGGTTGATGATTAGTTGGCCGTCTCGAATATCGTGTGAGAATGGTCGGGGTTTCGGCCAGGAAGAAAAAAATATACACCACAATTTGGAGTAATATTTTTATTTATGCNATAATAATAATAATAATAAAGCAAATAAAAACAACACATTTAAATATCAGCAATATTTCAAAATATAAATATTATAATAGATTTATTTCTAAAAACCCAGAGAGAGAGTGACAGCGGGGGTATGGCATGTCCCAGGGGAGAGGAACTACAAGCCGACCTAATAGTTAACTTTTCCTCACAATCATTCCAACAAAAAATAGCAATATTTAACATTGATGTATTGTTAACACGAATAAGAAAAAAGTGATTGGAAAATTCAAAACTAACTATCTCCAACATTATATGTTCCTAGATCAGGTCACTCTTTAGAAGAATTCTCAATAAATATGTTCAAAAAATTAAATTAATGTTATGATTTATTTAAGTACACACACACACATAAGTTACAGTCAATAAATTTTATTGAAAATATATCACCAATGGAGATAATAGGTTTTGATAAAATTTTATCAACAATAATTATAGCTCTAAAATTATAATAATTGTTAGAAAAAATAATAGGAAAAATATTTTCAAGATCGCAGAGAAAAGAAACACCTCCATTGAAACAATATTTAATATCTTTTATCTATGGCATACACTTGCAGAAGTATTGAAAGAATGGTTCTGCACCTTTCAGCTTTTGAGGGCATTAATATCATCACAGCACTTGACATATATCATCAAGACCAATTCGACTAACAGTGGGCTAAAGCTAAAATTTCCTAGCAGAATAATTGATATGTAAACAAACTGAGAGAGAGAGGCAAACAGGGATGTATGGCTTTAGGCTGTTATACCCTATTGATGGATTTTAGATCAGGAAATATTTTTAAACATGACTTAAAATTCTAATTGTGGAAATATGTTTATTTTTTTAATCCTAAATATTATATTATTTTCAAAAAGTAAATTTGCCAAATGACTCTTTTATATGATATGCTGCTGACAGAGATTGGTGTAAAGAACTAATTTCAAAAAGTCAATTCAATGGGTGTAGTAGTGTATTTCATGATAAGATTAACTTTTAATTTTTTATTTGTTTCATAGTTATTTATTAACATCAGTGCCAATAAGACAGTTGCTACTATGTAGAAGTGATTCGACATAAATATAACAATTTATGTTGCACGAAAATCTCTTTAGTTACACTGTAGTAACCTAACTTTGCATCTTGCCTTGAATCTTAAAAGCAATCTTGAAAAGGACAAATCAATAATTATAATAATAATAATATAAACTTACATTTCACCTTGACTTTGACTCTTTTTTTTATATTATTATTTATTCTTCAGCCGCAGATTAAACGTTTTTAATGTGATGTAGTTTTAAGGATTCTTAACTAAATATCCATAGACTCTGACCCAACAATTATCTTTAACATACTTAAGTTTATCAATAATCTTTAACTATATAATTGCTTCCTAAAACCAAAGAAATAATAGCCGGAATATGATAAGATGTCGTTAACTAGTGATAAGTTCTCATATTTCATTTTCTTTTTTTAAAAAAAACCTTTAACATGATATTGAATGTTTAAAAATAACATGTAATGATGTAATGACCCCATTATTCGTGAACTATCAGAACTTCTGGTTCATTTAAAATAATTATTTTAATGATTCCCAAAAAAATCGAAAACGGTGGTTTTCCCCCTTTAATAAATAAAATAATATTGATTTATATAAATTAAGATAATTATTAAATGTATTTCGTATTGAAGAATATTAGTTATTATATATTAGTTTTCAAGCGCTAGTTTAATTTTATTATTTCCCGTAAAAAAGTAAGCGGCCGTAATAAATATTTCACTAACTTTCGCTTTTAACGTTCGATGACATACCATACTTTTTCCTCCCCACTATGCGTACCCATTGAGGATGTGGGAGAACGAACGTCATGTAAACAACTTAATCTATGTACTATTGCTTTAGACAGGCTTTTATTTCTTGGATAAAATAAATTTGATCTCATCTCTCATCTTTTATATTTATAAAAAATTCATTTCATATTTGAAACTCCTCCTCCCGCTCGCTCGCCAACTCGCTCATTTTTCCATCTTTTCTCACACTGTAGCTTAGGGAGACTCGAAATTCGAGTTGGGGTAGATTAGGTCGCCCTTGAGGGGTTAGGCTCCACCTTCCGACAGCACAGAGAGCCGTGACTTGCTCTGTGACACCCACTTGCTTCCTACAACAGGCGGGATAGGCACTTGGCAAGTCACACGTCCGTCAACAGCTTCATCCCCATCCAACCCCAAGCAAGCGGTAGCCTAGTGGATACCGTCTCATCAATCTCTCATGAGTGCCCACACACAAGTACGCGAGGGCAACTACACACACTGAAAACTTCAAATTTTCAGCAGTATCAAAAGTATTAGAACAATTGGGTAAATAGGATGTAGAAGCCGCCTTTTCAACTGTAATTGTGCTGATGCTAACTTTCGTAAAATAAAAATATGCTTTAGAAAACGATACTAGGTGAGGTAACTTAATTGAATAGTTTTTAAAATGAAAAAATTTTAAAAGTCAAGCTGCGATGAGAATGTACCATTTTTTCCCCCGACTTTAATTCATTATTACATTTCTGTTAACATAACATTTTATAATTTGAATACAATGAACTAAAATAAAATGACAAAATTATAGTGGCAATAGAAGGGAAGGTGACCAATGACAACACTCTAAAATATACAAAAAAAGAGAATTTTGCAGATACTAAGTGTACGCTGTTTACCTGTATTTGGCTGATTTATTTTTTTTTTTAAATATAATAGTAATTATCCTGCACATATAACAAACCGAAAAAAAAGCCTATAAGATTTATCGAATATTCCTTGATTTGTCAATTATAATCAGGTATCCTGCTTCTAAAACGAAGTAAATTCCAAACAAGGAGACTTATACTGGTCACAATAAAATTCTATTCTAGTAATACATACCTGACCCAATTTTCTGTACCTAAAAATAGTGCATTAAAATTAAGGGACTATTGTTTCTGAACTGGTTTCGGACGGCTCTGGACCAGGTCCAGGATATCCTGCTTTTGAAGGGATTTTTTTCCGTTTGGACGACTATATATCCCAGTATAGGGAGGCCTTACAGAAGGGTGTTGGCACCGCCCCAAGGGGTACGTTATTATACCCTCCGGCATTATGTGCCCCTAATCACAAAAGAACAATTATGTCAATTCCTTACTAGAACTGCGTGCCAGAAAAATGCATTCAGATTTATTTTGAATCTAATATAACCATACATTTTTTTTTTTTTTTAACGATTAGTAAAATAATAGTAAAATATAACTAATAAAAACAATATTTTTTTAGGTTAATATTTTATTTTATTTGTGTTTTTCTCTGTCAATGCTTTATTTATTACTAATGAACAAAGATACTTCTATGCTTATTAAACAAAGAGCTAAATTTGACAAATATTTTGTTATATGAAATAAAAAGTTTGTATACCAACCAAATAATGGAAATACTTACTGTACCATAAGATTCAGAAATGTTTCTAGTCGAACTTACCTGAAAAATAAAAGACATATATGTCAGAAATCATTCAAATAAACTAAAACATATACAATAATAAACACTTGGAACAATCATGATTTCCTCGCTGAAATAGTCCTATTCTAATTTAATTTAGGAAAATTAAATAAGTTGTTATAAATTAGTTAGTGATTTATAAAGGAACTCACTAAAAATTCCGTAAGAACAAAATTTACAAATTCAATGCATTATATATTTTTAAGTTAAAAGTATTATTTTATTTAAAGAAATAGAAAACACAGCACCACATAGATTATAATTAGTCAGCGCCTTCATGAAGTCTTAACCTGCTAGGCCAATAATAATTATAAAGTTTCGCAACCAACACTAATTGCAGTAGCCGTTTGGAAACCAGAATCATTAGCGAGCGATATAAGGCAATCGTAAGAGGTATAAAAAGCAGGCAAATAAAACGGTTGGTTTTCGTTCAACCTGACTCTCTTAGGAGGCAATAGGTCAAGGAGACACCTATTAACTGACTGATCCGATGCATTGAGCAACGTCACAAAAATCCACAACGCCCTGCATGTTATGCAAAGGCGGAAACCCCAGACGGCAATAAGTCGGCGAGGACGCAAAGGAAAAAAACGCATTAATGCCGTTATTATCCCAACTATTCGAGAGGGACGGTAGAGGGGCGGCCACAAGAAGGATAGTTACGTAAGGACTAGGCAAGGATGTTCCCGGATCGTGCGCCCGTCTTCGGCCTGGAAGGTCTTCACAACCTGGAGGGATGGGGAGACCTTGCGTCGAGCACCTGACTCGAGATGCCAATCTCACCTTCGCGGATGTACGAGCCTTTCCAACAGCTAAGTGGTACCAACACACATCTCCTCCGTGCTTCAAACGTGAGGGAAATAAACACTTTCGATAGTTGTTATAAGCTTACAAACCTCATAATAACAATGAAAATTACATATTTAATATATATAAACGTCGGACAAATAAATGCCTACTTACATAATATACTTACATATTAAAAGGGAGGAATAACTAAGTATTACTCCTAATTAAGCATTTCAATTAGAACTTAATAGAACTTTCCACAATGAAATCAGCTATTTCAAGTTACATTAATATCTGATAAGGCTTTCGGAAAAATATTTTATTCTTCTTGTAAACAAGCTTAACTAAGGTCATCAACTATAGAAGGACTGTGTGTAACTGTTCACTCTCCAACGTCCAATCTCTGCATGCCACTGTTGGAGCATACCTTACAGGGAAGGGGGGGTTGGAGGAAGGTAAAATTAAGAAATACTTAAATCATCATCATTATTATTATTATAATTAGGCCTATTAAAAAAAAATCAGGACACAACTACAATAATTTGATTCAATTAGCTCATATTAAGAAAGAAATTGATGAATTAAATAAAAAAAGAAGCTAAATTTAGTTCTTTAATATTAAATTTTCAAATCGATTATAGTAATTTGTTGAAGACAGATAAAAAGGAAATATTCATAAATAACTAGTACCACTGTTATTGATAATTTAATGTTTATAATAGATGCGAAGGAGTAAAAAACAAGATGCAGGAGGTTATGCGGACAATTGGGAATAAGGAAGTGACACTCTGAACAAACAAGCAGATCTGCAGGACGGTAATTGGGGGGAATTACCTTATGGAGACAGGACGTGTCTCCTCAGCCATGTAGCCATATTACGGAGATGGAAGATGGAAACCTTAACCTTGCAGGCAAATGAGCTAACGACCTGAAGTGTATTTTTCTGAGGGTCTGAGGCCCCTCTGGCAGAGGAGAGAAAAATTTGTTGAGATGTGACAGAAAAAGGGTATGACTAGGATCCGATAGTACGAAGAAAACAAGATGGCCAAGAGGATCGCTGGAGGGGGGTGGGGCGGAAAACCAGAATTTTTTTTTCTTTTTATTAATCTAACATACAAAAGATTTAAATCCTTTTCAATGGTACAACTCAGCAATTGCCATTCAAAGCAAGTAACAATTTGTTCTCTCTCTCTTTACACACCCTCCCCCTTGGATAGTTAAACTGAATTATTTAAATAAAAGGTTATGCATAGTTTTCCATACCAAAGAAAGATCTAATTAATATTTTAAAGTTTGTACAAACAAATTAAATAAAAGATGAATATTAGTAATTTTTATTGCAGAAAGTCATAGTGAATAACAATAGCACTAAGTAGTTCCTTGCACGATTCGCGTAGAGGACTTCCAGCTTCACTGCTCGCCAAGGACTCCTCTCGTCTCACTCAACAAATTTCATAATGGAAGCTACGTCTTCCGGAAATAATTAACAAAGGAAAATTCACATCAAGATTAGTCGAAGAATAAGGACAGATAACACTCTACCAGAGTAATTTTATTACGTTTCACCAACAGGGAAGAAGCTAGATATTCTACTGAAAAATTATATTTACCACTTCTGGTAATATAATTATTACGAAAACTATCTCAAATGTTTTTAAATAGACCCAGAGGACCCAAAAACAATTATACACGAGGTACTAAATATTTAACAATGACAAAAAACAAATATTCCATACACGCTTTACATAAATGCTTTGTCACTTATGTTTCAATCAATATTATGATATGATAATAAATCAATAGTAAAACCAAATCAATAGCAAAATAAAATTTTTGTATTATATATCATAACAATCAGACGTCGAGCAATGAGATCCATCGATCCCTCTCACTATAACTACTACATACAATTAAAATACCATAGGTGTAAATGTATAAAATTGAGAAGGAAATACCTTGCAGTATTTACAGATCTCTGAAACTTAAATGTGAATTACAACCTCTCTGATTAGGGCAAATTTTTTATAACTATTATTAACTTCCAATGTCTTATATCCCACGGGGTCCATTCAGACTACAGTTTTAATAAGTTCTGCTTCAAGAAGTTCCAAAGAAATGTATACATTCTTACACGATCCTTCATAAGAATGAGATGAGAGAGAAAGAGTTGTCTGACAGATATCCTTTATAATTCATCATCTGAAAGTATATATTTTTTCCATCCCTATATGACGCCAAGCCTTTAAATAATACAAGAGAAGTAATTTGTTCATTTCTTAAGGGAAAGCTTGATTATGTTTTAATTTACATTTGTATGAAATATACAGTGATCAAACAAAGAATTTTAACTTTGGATAAACTTCATAAAAACAAAAAAAAATTTTATAAGATCGAAAATGAACCAATTTAAAAAAAAAAATATATACTAATTTATTTAGTGAACAATTTGAGTAACAAATACTAGATGTTCAATTGATGATTGTTTTGATTCATTAAAAATAAAATAAAAACAATTACCAATTTAAATAATACTACTGAACAGAGGTCGATGATCCTACAACACTAAATATGATGATAAAAGAGCTGTATAGTTTACAAAGCGAAAGAAGACCGACTCCTAAATGTAAATAAGAAAAATATAGTTAGAGGAGAAAAGAAAATCTCGAAGGCCAGGCCAGGGCAAGCTTTGAAGGGGTTACAACAACCTTGTCAGGGCCAAGAGGAAACCACTAAATTGTAGCTCTCTCCCGAAGCGTCATATTGGAAGTACACAGTCACCACCCCGGAGGAAAATGAGATGCGCAGTGTGTTGCGTGCGGTTTGAGAGGCCTTGTAGTGAAATCTCGACTTACCATTAGATCCCACTGAAAAGTGTTTATCCAATCAGGTAAACACACAAACACATATAGATAGACAGGCATTGGCAGAAGACATGGTGGAGCAAATTGCAAAACCAGCAGTCTCACTCAAAAACGAATTTCATCGTTACACTTCATTAAGATTGAAAAAGAAAAAATACTACCAAGTTATTTGTGACAAAGAGTATTAGTAAAAATTAACAAGCACAAGAAAAGATGGAAGCCTTTTTAAAATACCCCTTAAGTGCGATATGATGGCCTTTCCCGGTAGTTTACAGTTCATTATTTTCATTTAAATCTATGAGAACGAAAAAAAATTTTTTTTTTAGAAAATTGCTTTTTAAAAGGGTGTCCAAAGAAGTTGGTAAAAGGCGACTGACAAGCTCTGAACTTTAATAGAATCTTAGTGGGACGTAATTTATTCTCTCAGCTAAACTTCTCCAACCCCCGTTATTAACACAGAGTCTGAGCAATAGCTAACTTCCAAGCTAAGACCCTCCGGCTGAGAGAGAGCTCAAGAAGAATCCCTATTCTACAGCGGGTCGATAGCTAATTTTAATACTTATCGAACCATGGTCGAATCATAAGCAATTATCTTTAGTAAAACTTTTAAGCTTTCAAGGGGGTTGTTGAGAGGATAGTAAAATATTAATAATTGCTCGAAATTGAAATATCAATAAATAGCATAATTATTAAATAATAACTAATAATTACTAGGACTTTGATTCAAAGGGGTGGCTCGCTCAGAAAACTATTTTGATTCAAACAAATGATCCTAATCGTCATACGATCACATTTTTTGTTTTCTATAAAAACTACAAATAAAACTAAATTATTAAAATATTTTATAATTATTATACGGATATCAGAATATGTAGGTTACTTAGAGTACGGGATTGACTGGTTATCCAATTTCATTGACCTGCGTTCTTCAAAGGGAGGTTTCACGATTAAAAATTATATTTTATTTTATAAATTTGAGTCTACTGCCCATCAGCCAAATCAGCAACGAATTGATCAAGCTACTTGCAGGAAAAGGTTATTTACTCTATATAAACTTTAATATGTTTGTAAATCAGTAATCTTAACATACTTGGAAAAATATGAATATGCATACAATGTTAAAATAATAAGAATAAGAATAAATATTAGTATTCTTTCAGTAGAGAATGAAAAAAATAAGTTTTTCATAAAAGGCCAATAAATCATTATATGTTATTTTGAGAAATTTTTACATCATAAGATGGATTTTTAATTTTCATCCATAAAGTTAATACATTATAACTGATCCACTTTTTTTTTTTAAACTTGAACTGACAGATTTAAAAAAAAAAAAAAACCCATACCACGTTTGTACCAAAGTGAAATATAACTTAATTGAAAAGAGCAACCTGAAATGCAATAATAAGGAAATAAGTAGATGAATATTAAAGAAATGAAACACTAAATTAATTTTATCAAAAAAGAGTAAAACCTCCCAATTAGAAATGACAGCAGTTGTGAAACGCTTACGCCTTTTTTTTCTTTTTCTTTTTAACTGTCCGTAAAGCAGCTAAAATTTATTAGCAAGATGAATGAAGAATGAATTCTGAGAGAGAATTTAGGAATAACTGAGAAAAAATAAGTAATGAAGTTCTTAAGGAGCTTAGCCCTTAAAAAGTCCTGACATTATTATCCACAGCAGCCAGAAAAAAAAAAATACTGAAATTTCAGAGGGGGAAGATTGAAGAGGGGCGTTGAGTTAAGATCAGATAGCCGGGGTACTTCTGTCCGTTCCATTGAGATAACCCCTTCCACCCAAGACTGATGTCATCCTGACACGATATCGTCCTGGTTAATCCGAGAGGAAGAATAGAGGAGCGGGCTGTCAGCAGCAGCGAGTTCTGACCTCTCTCCGCCCTTATCACTCTCCTTCACTGGCGGCCCACAGACGGAAAAAGCCACTGATAACAAGGGGGGGGGGTGTGGTCTGAAATCCGAAGAAGGGGAATTTATGAGGGCATCCCAGCGGAAAGGAGAAGGTGGTAGGCCGCACGCGGGGAATGGGCATAGGAGTGGAGCGGAACCAGTAACTGCTACAAAACTGAATAACAATGTGAACAGCTTCACTGTGAAGAGATCCTATCACTGCCTTCACCGCCGATGTATAGTTTTTGAGGAAATTAGCTATCAAAATATGAACAGCAATATTACCACCGACTGATACCCTGTTAAAAACGTCAGCTCAAATTATGTATCCTTCTTTGAAATTATTTCAATAGCATATCGTAAATATGTCGGTGACTTAATTCATTTTAACTTGATCAGATTTCCCACGATGATACTATTACTCTTAAGGAGTCTTCGAAAAAAAAAAAAAAAAAAAAATTTGCTCGATCGGTGCGGTGCGATTTAATAAGAACTCTACAACAGAATAACAAAACCTTTTTTTTTTTCTTCTTTTACTTTTACAGTCACATAACTTTAATTGATATATAAAAAAACAATCGCATGTGAACTTTATATGATAGAGCCATACAATTTTCTGGCAAGAATAAAAAATAAGTTCTTCGATCCACTGATGCAAGTTTGTGGGTGATGTTTACAATTCTGCCGTGTCCTGTGGGCTCCAACAGCCTAATAAGAGTATACGTAAGCACGGATGTCAACTTATTACCACAAGGAATATTCAGAAGGGTTATTCACCTCCGCAACGTTCCCTGCGCATAGATGGGGTACTGAACTCCCTCTTACAGCACACGACTAAAGATTATCTTTAAATCTGCCACATAGTTTTACATGCCTACTTATGTCTACATGCATAAGACTGGCGTTAAACAGACTTGAATATGTTCCACCGAAAACATATGCTATTTATTTTTGGTACGGTGATGCAAGTTTTGAAAAATTACCCGGATTCATTCCCCTCCCAAGAAGAGATACGTACAACAAAAGAGGTGACAAAAAATTAGATCCTTACAAAATTGAGTGTGTATGAACGTGTGAATTCGGTCGGCTTTGTTTCTAGATAACCGACGAGTAAAACCTTGGAGCTTAGTCAGACCGCAGAGATTCCTTCCAGCCCACCGCCCACTCATACACACCTGCAATTGGAACTGGAGATTTCACTGCAGGGTGTAGTCAGTCCAGCTTCCGATACCCGCTCTATCGAATTGGAGGGCTTTGCGCCATCCAGCTTTTCAAAATGGATGATTTTAATCAGTTAAAGGCGGAGAGGGGGGAGGCTTACAAGAAGACCATAATGCAAAATTGATAACATCTCCCGCACTATAAATGATAAATAAAAAAATTAATTTAATGAAGGAATAAAAACTATATAAATGTATAAGAGAATGAAGTCAGACAAAAGAAACATCAAATTAGTCAGGTTTTCGGCCTAAAGGTATAGCTCTGGACTCTGACCATAAACCTCCCTCGGAGATCTCTCAAGACATCACTATCGCTCTGATGATGACTTACAAGTTAAGGCGAAATGTCGGCAATAATAAAATAATTACCCAACAATGTTGGAGTATTTTATTTTTTTGATCCTGCCCGAAACCCTGACCCCAGCATCTGGTCAACTGTTCTCTAACCATATCAACTCAACATAAAATATTACGGAACTTAATTCCTCTGTTAAGAGGAGTTTAAAAAAAAACTTTTTTTTTTTGTAATAATAAAAATAACTGCTTAAAACTTGTGTTTTTAATAAAAGAATATTTATAATTTGTTTTACTTAAATTAAGTTAAGAAATGTCTGATGTATATAGCACATGAAATATAATGCAACACCGCCAAATAGTGCTAAAGTACGGCATCTTTCATCAAAGTTAATTTACATGTATGGTAAATAGGTTACAAAATATTAACACGTGAATATCATGATAGAAAATACATATTTTTCACATTCGTGAGAAATGAGAATATGCAATATACTTATGGTGAGAATTCACTTATTTCACTTTAATATATACGATTTCCTCATTAATATATTATTGCCATCAATTATGAAAGTAACTGAATACACACTAGACGGGTGTATATTACCAGAAAAGACCATTATGCAAATGTCTCATGAAGACTATGTTCTCGAGGATTCAATAGAATGGGGCACTGTTCAAGAAGGGTCCTTATGTTATCCAAGCCACTCCCCCACAGAAGAGGATACTACTTAACGGTTATGATCGCCGCTAGGAGGTTTATGCGGGTATTAGGGAAATCACGGTGCTTGCTACGTACATCAAGCACAACCCGTTATCACGGTGAATAACCCACAAAGGAGGCACATGAAAACCATAAGGAGACCACATAATGTTCCATATGAAACACTTATCAGAAACTCTGAATCACAGAGTGCTCTGCGATATTAACGGCAGTACGTGGAACGCACAGTGATAACACCGATGAAAGCATATTTGTACTATCAGAAATAATTATTTAATGGTTAAATTTGCACCTTAATTTCATATAATGGGTTAACTCTAATTATATTTTTAATTTTAATCAATGTAAATAAATCTAATGGAAACGTATACTACAATAACAGTATCTTCCAATTACTGAATATTTGTAAATAATATCAGAATGGATAAGATATTTGTCTCGCATAAATCATGTAATTAACAAAATTGCTCCGTAATTCAAATAAAATATGCTGTAGCAGTAATTATATCCTGTTTAAATTTTAAACCTGAACATAAATAATAAATAAGTAAAGTGAATCCCTAATCACAATCGATAAAACAATAATCACATTAATAAAACAGGTCACAGACTATAATTTATGAATTTCAGCGAAAAAAAAACAAACAATCCGAACGATTCGAAAGTCAAATAACGGTTACGAATGGATTACCAGGTTATACAATACAAAAATTATTTAATTTTCTCGCTTTATCGCTGACCTTTTATTAATAATTATGAAAAAAAAAAGGCATACGGTCAAATTGCAAAACAAAAAAAAATATGTGAATTTCGCTCTACCAGTTTCGCGTTAGTAGAACTATTTCCTAATACAGAAGAGTAAATCCTGTCTCTCTCGCAACTAACTGCCACTAACTAAACAATTAGCAAGTAGCTAACGTTTAGTCGAAATAATATGTACCACTTATGAAAACTCAAACCCTACCAGCTTAATCACTCTTGACTTGAAGGACCACCGTCTTTCTCATGGTGATTTCTTTCGACTTTCAAAGATTATTTCTACTGAATAGCTTCATTAAAAGTTAGAATTCCCCAGGAGGGAAAAAGTGAAATTAAAATCCCCGGGAAATTAATGATTTCCAGCATTTAATTATAAAGTATAAGTAATTAAGTGGTGATGGTGGTGGTGTACAAGGTCTTGGGGCAGAATAATCACGAACAGAAGAAGTTGGTCATCAGGATCTTAATCTGCATAAATATTTAAAATTCTTCTTCGCAATGAAGTTGTGGGCAATCAGTTCGTACTTAAGAACTCATTATGCACATTTTATTAGAAGAAAATTTAAATTTTTTTTGTTTTATGAAATTAAAATATTTAATATTAAGTTACAAGAGTATCGAACAATAAGGATTATTAAATTGAAATTTGAAGAATATTATTTATTATAAATCATGATGATAATTGTGGTAAAGTATGCCCACATTTCATTATTAATATGAATAGTACAGGGAGCTAGAAAAAAATCTCACTACCTTACCACCTACCTAACATAAAGACAAATCTGCATGACTGAGAGGTAAGGAACATGAATAGGAAAACTGGACAGATGAAGGGATGTGAGGCGGTAGGTACAAAGGAAGAGCGGCCTGCATCAAAGGGTGGAATACCAGGGAAAAATAGGTAGGAATTATTTCGGATAAAAACATTCCCCCCCCCCCCCTCCGCTTGTCGCGTTTTCCAATTTCCAATCCTTACCTCTCAGTCATGCAGATTTGTTCCAGATGACAACCCATACCCTCTTGCCTTCCTGATAGGTAGGTGTGACAAACTTCTACACATATAAGTTATTGTTTTCTTGAGCATTTCATATACGTTTATGTAATAATAATGTAAATCATATACTTCTAAAAACAATTCATGAGAGGGAACAGAATAAAAAAATTTATCTGCCCTCGCCAGGAATCGAACCTAGATCTCCTGCTATCCGGGCCTGGTATGCTGACCGTTACACCACAAGGACCAGCTAGATATCTCACTCAATTCCCTCTTCACTAGCGAGAGCCTAACTTACGAGAAAGACGAGAACTTCGTCTTAAACTCGAAGTAGCTGAAATTGTCATACACTTTGTCGGCTCTCGTCATTTACTTTATTAAATTTTAATTTTTAAATATTTTATTTTGGTTGTGGTTATTTATCCCACGTAAATTATAAACAATTCATGAGAGGGAACAGAATAAAATAAAATATATAAATAATTTACGTGGGATAAAAAACCACAACCAAAATAAAATATTTACATATACTTCTAAGATGATTCTAGTTGGGGTTCGGTCAAGGTAGATCCAAAAAACACAAATTTAAAAAATGTATTTTTTAATAAAGGATTATCTGCCAACGTTTCGGCTTACGGAAGATGAGAGAGGACGTCCTGTCTCATCTTCATGATAGTCCTGAAGATGCCTAACAATGTAAGCCGAAACGTTGGCAGATAATCCTTTATTAAAAAATACATTTTTTAAATTTGTGTTTTTTGGATCTACCTTGACCGAACCCCAACTAAAATCATCTTAGAATAATATCTACGGTCAACGGACTCTCCTTTTGTAAATCATATAATTTTTCTACTTTTCTTACGACACTGTATGTCAACAGCTCCAATGATGGATATTGCACGCCGATACATCAGCAGATAATTAAAAATACATTTTTTTTTAAATTGTATTTTCTTGGATTAACCTTGACGGAACCCCAAAAAATTCTCTACTAATTATTTGTTTATTCGTCCTTCGCTTTCACGCGCCCAACCTGAGAGCACATGCATTGATGATGGCCTGTATAAACCTTGATGGCTGATAAAACTGATCCCAGAGGAAGTGCCCCATAAAAGTAAGTGCTCAAATAAAGCCAATATATTGAGAAGAGTTTACCTGTCATTTCCTAAAATTTATCAAAGCATTGAAGAAGAATCTGAAAGATTTGTCTTATCTGTAAACTACCAGTTATTTGTTTGTTATTCAAAGAATAGAGCAGTTAGTCACTCAGGTGAAATCTTCTACAGCTACGTATCATGATGAGGCTATGACATGGGAGATCGAAATGAATCTCCGTTTAGGAGACATACACAGTGGGAGAAGGGTGACCGTCCCCTGGCGCCCTACAATGCGAGAGGCCCGTTAGCAGCAGCAACTCCTGTGAAAAATTGCCTGCGCGACTAATCGGACTACAATGGTCACGTCCAGTCCACAGTTCACGCGCGACAACTGCCATTCCAAGAACCGCATTCCACACAAGAGGGGAAAAATGAAGGCAACTGACAAAAAAATAGATAAAATTTTTTTAATCGAATGTTTTAGAAAATATGCAAAATAATTAAATGAGTTTTTGCACAAATTAATTTATGATCAAATTGCCTAGAGGAATGTGTCATCATTGGCTGTCCTAATGGCGAGTAATATCAGATGGAGTTTGCCATCATCGGCAGAAGAGTACAAGTCTATGTTCAGCTCGAGGATGGCAGACACCTACCAAAATAACTGGCCATAAAGACACGGAAGACAGCCAATGACTCTGGATTACTTTCAATATTCTCTCCTATATTTTATTTGTATTATATATATATTGTATTCTCATGAAATTCTAAGATACAATCTTACTCGAGACCTTAATCTTTTCCGATTTAAGACATAAATGAACTCATCTGACTTATTATAGAAAGGAACTCAAAATGTCAAAATTACGTTTTCTTATTATTATTATTATTATTATTTTTAATAGCCCGTTATCTAGGAGCTGTGTAGGAAACTAGGCATATTTCCCACGTTTCATTAAGGAGAGAAGAACATATGAGTGACTTGGAGATAATGAAGGTAAATACACCGGAAAAGACAACAAACTTAAAAAATCAATACAAAAATAGTAAATTAAACGTTTATAACAAATATTTTCGATAATTCAGAGTTAGTTTAATCTCTCATCAAGGCAAAAATCAGTTAGTTCAGGTGATTTCTTTTTAAAACCTAATGAAGGAAAAAATCAAGTCCGAATCGGTGTCAATGACTGGCTTGAGCAACATTTTTCTTGGATTCCACAATCTCCAACTAAACCTAATCATAATTCTTTACAGTCAATAATAATTGCTGTAAAGAAAAAAATTCTACTCCATGATAGATGTATATGTATGTATTTATATATATATATTTAATGATTGGGAAATCACTAATGATAAAAATTATTTGTATCATAACGGGGAGAAAATCTCACGAACTTGAATAATAATACGTCAATTAATAAATATTTAAAGTGCAGTAATAAATTGAAAACTCTTGTTCTTTCTAACAACTATTTTCCTTGATTTTATGTTTTAACATTTACACTCCCTTAGCTCCTGGTGAAGTCCATTAGCAGGGAGAGATACAGTGAATATTTATAGTGAACTACTACAAAACAAATAAATAATAGATAAAATAATTCGTAGCGGAAGATCTTTCATAATTCTAACATCAGCCTAAACCATCACAAGTTGTTACGTAGCTTTTGGCAGCAAAAAATAAATTACAAGCCACAAATAAATATAAGCGGAGCCTGTAATTATAAAATCATGGAATCTGTAAGATATAACTCATACAGGTGGAAGAAACAGCATGGCGCAAGACCTCGACATTCTCCGAGGAATGGGCTTGTTTTTATTTCAAATCTAAAACTTGTCGGCCTTGGTTCACAGACACCCTCAAAAGGCGGCACAGTTTTACATTATCTAGACCAACGAAGAATCACATTCATCCAGAGGAAATACATGACAATAATGATACGGTCATCATAAAATGTATATTTAAATATTTACACATATATTCTGCTGTATTCAAAGTTTTTATATTGAATGTACTTTATTTAATATGAAAAATTTAGAGGGGCACAAAGTATGATGAAGATGCGGAAAAAAAAGTGTGCGAGAAAGAACATTAATTAGACAGATCGGAAAGCAAGGAATAGAGCGAAAGAAGAAAGGGCGTAAAAGAGCATTTTAAAAAAAGAGAGAGACAAGATGAGAGTAGGGGGGGGGGGGGGAAAGAAAAGTAATTAGATTAGATGACAGGAATGAGGAAAGTACTTGCTGGGGAGGAGAAGAAGGAGATTGAGGAAAGAGAGAAAAAGTGTGTTCAATGAGTGAGAACAGGAGCTGATTAAATAGGGTATGGGAGATAGCAGAAGACGGCATAAAGATGAGCGTGGAAGCAGGAAGAATGGGAATAGTAGGAGACAGACAAGCGTGCCAGAGCTGGGGTCAGTAGATGACAAGGAAGCCCTATGATGGAAGTCAGGACCACTGACACACATCCGTAGGCGGTCCTAAGTGTTTCTGTGGGTTTCCAGTGGGCGGGGCCACAACAGCTGGGTAGCTGGCAGAGGGCACCTTGTAATGTCACTCTCTCTCGCTAACACACGGGGTCTACTATCAATTATTATCAGTATCATCATTTTTGGCAAAGTATGCTTTATTAAAATCAGTGAATGATTTAAGCATTACGTCATACACTACTATCATTTACATTCAAGAATTACTATTAATTTTTTTTTTGGGAGGGGGGGGGTCGGTCAAGGTAGATTAAAAATATGTAATTTAAAAAAATATGTGTTTTAAAAATTGCCTGCAACGTTTCGGCTTACATTGTAAGCATCTTCAGGGCTATCATGAAGACGAGAGGGGACGTCGTGTAACTAAGATCACATTTTCATGTCAGTGATCTTATGCAGCCATGCACTGATGTGCAGTTATGAAAATTTGATTTTAGGGTCACGACGTCCCCTCACCTTCACCGGCGAAACGTTAGCAGACAATTTTTAAAATACACATTTTTTTTTAAATTAGCATTTTTCTTCCTTGACCGAACCCAAACTAAAAAAAATCTTTAAAAAAACCCCTCTATTCATTAATTACATCTCGCAAGAAATACTATATTAGTATTTGAAGTATTAATACATATATAAAAATGGTATTTTGACCTATACTGCATAAAAATTAACATTACGATTCCAACAATTTTAAAACTATATCCGGTCAATTCAGGTAAAAAGGGGATGTGACATCCACACTTATTGGTCCATTTTCACTTAAATTTATTTTCTAAACGATAATATTCAAAACGTCCTTATGTGGAATAGTATTTCTGTGTATCTCCAACTAAAAATGGAGAAATTCTTGAGAAAAGCAGTCCACAAAAAAAAAAAAAAAATAAAAAAATAAACAAAAAAAAAATAAATAAAAATGAAAGGTAGCTGTAAATGTTGGGTCAGTCAGAAAACAGGTCTCTGGGAGACGTGTTACGGGAGTAAAACCTAAACCGGACCAGCTTTCACCGATACTTCCACTTGTGCAACCAAATAATTATAGATGTCTGAGTGGGGTTAGACAGGCGAACTCCGGAGGATTCCGTCTGAGACATTCCTCCGACAGGGAATAATTCATATGTAAAGGTTAACATGTTTATTCTCTAAAAGAGGGTTCTAATGATCTTCGACGCAGCTAAGCCGTGATTTAAAGGGTCTGATTCACTCTTAGTAAAGTAACTCGTAAAAAATAATACAAAATAAAATAACTCAAAATTAGAGAATTTAAAAACAACAATAGTACCTAAGCAATAATTCCAGTTTAATTCGATGCAGCCAGTGGAACTATCTGTTAATCATTAAGAACACTAACTGAATTGTGTTCCAACCATAAAAACTTATATTTCATACAAAAATTAATAAACAGCTAATTGTAAGATAAATAATAAAACTTGCGGAAATAATAGCTTCTTGGAATTACTTGAAAATAATTGTTTATTGCATAACAATGAGCTAACATACATGATTCATTTTCTTATATGTAATTATATTTACTTATCTGGGTAAATTTGATGTAATCGATAAATAATACACATAAAACGTATACCTTGTAAAGATGATACAAGAGAACAAGACAAGTACTTAAATGAGTAAGAGTTAATTAATTAGAGTTAGAGTAGCCAGCCACTTGAAATTGCCGTTTTTTCATACAAACAAAAAGTGGTTTTATTTACACAAAAAATGGTTTATTAAACATTGAAAAATTTAATTGAATGCATATTAAATATTTAAATAATACACAAACGTTTTATATATATTTTAAAATTAAGTAAAAATTGCATAAATAAGTTTAGTTTTATCAATTCATAAGGCAGAAAAAAATGGGAAGAGACAGTTAGTTGGCTATTGGTTTTAAAATACTCTCTTTGGCAAAGTCTTTTGTCACCGAGTATATAATTAAGACTTGTTCAGGGTCGATCAGAAATATTCTTGCCAAGAGAGTCACAATCAGACGGCAGGAAACCAGGGCAAAGATCAAGGGGAAATGCCACGTGTAAAGGACGATTTCATAACCCCCCTCAATCAAAGAAGATGTGATAAATAATTATAAAAAGTGATTATTACACTAAAAGTACAGTAAAGAGATTTAATACACTATTATAAGCAAAAACTTTAATAAATAATAAATATTTAAAACTAAATACTCTGACGACAACGAAGCCTACGTGAACAAAAACTTTAATGTTAATTTATTTATAAAACGTTATTTCCTTAATGGTTCAGATCGTGTATATCGATCTTCAGATTTTTTTAAAAATATTTTATTAAAATAGGGTTTTTTTAGGGGGGGGGG